>PVHX01008309.1:0-84446 GCA_004024805.1 Geosciurus inauris | reverse complement strand
TTATAAAAAAAAAAAAAAAGAAACACACTTTGGAACTTTGGTTATTTTCATGGTGAAGACAGTGGACAGGCATCATCATGGGGCAGATCTTTGGCAAATTCCTCCCCAACTTTTTGAGGACAGGAATGGTTTGTGTATGGTTTATGTCAAAAAAGTTTGAAAGTCACTCATTACCCAACAGGTTATGGCCCCTTACCTACTTTTTCATCTGATCTTTTACCATCTCCCCTTCTTTCTTTTTTTAAATTTTTTAGTTGATGGGTCTTTATTTTATTCATTTGTATGTGGTGCTGAGGATCGAACCCAGTGCCTCACGCATGCTAGGCAAGTGTTCTACCACTGAGCTACAGCCCCAGCCCCATCTCCTTTTTTCTTTTGCCCCAGTCAGAGTCAGAAAATAGCCTGCCGACAAGGTTGTTTCTCAACCAGCTATTTCTCTGCAGCAGAACTCTCCTTTGGGATCTCTGCAGTAAACTGAGTTTCAGAAGCTATTTCTCTCTACTTTCATTTGATATAACCAACAGGACTTTAAAAATTAAGACAGTACAAGTGTGAAGGATATTAGGACAAAAAGGGCGGGGGGTGGGGGACTCTGGTTTAGCCAAATTACAATTCAACCCCTTGGTGCTTCAGTGAGAGAACATGGGGAATGTCTGGTGGCCCAGGAACAAAGTTGCCACAGGGCGGGTAAGCTCCCAGCAGAGAGACTGCAGGCCCATTCTGCTTCAAATGATATGCAAATAAATATGACTAACTGTGGCATTCTTCCCTTTTCATGCCTTACAAGAAACAATGCTTATGAGAACTTAACCACCACTTCACAAAACATTCTTGAGAATATGTACTTGAACTGAAGAGTAAGGTCAATTTCAGAGAAAACTGAGGCAGGCCTCTTCTCCCTTTGAGCCCCAGAACCACCAGTGCACTGGGTACACTGCCCTTGAGCAGAAACTACCTGTAGCATTTCTATATTCACAGAAGTAGTAAGGCTGCATGACAAGGGGAAGAATTGTGTCCTCCAGAAAAAGATGTGTAAGCTGTAACCCCATTAACATGTGAATGTGTAAACCGGGTCTTTGCATGTAATTAGTTAAGATGAGGTCATACTGGAATAGGATTGGTCTGGTGTCCTTAACAGGAGGACAGACCTGGGGACACACACACTGGGAGAATGTCACGTGATAACAAAGGCAGAAATTGGAGTGCTGTATCTATAGGCCAAAGAACACTAAGGACTGCTGGCAACCCCAGAAGCTGAGGAATGGAACAGACACCCCCGCCCTCCCACCCCCCTGCAACCAGGTGTCTTCAGAGAGAGCACAGCCCTGCTGACACCTTGGTTCCAGACTTCAGTCAGAACTGCAAGAGAATAAATTTCTGTTGTTTTAAGCCCCCTTACTGTGATGCTTATACAGCCAGCCTTGAGTCAAATGATATGAAGAAAACAAAATATTTCTAAAATGCTAGCTCTAAGACTTGTAGATTTTATGAATAGTAATTAGTAGGAGACCTGGAGAATCAGAAACACCTAAAGCAGGTCCTATTCCTTGAAGGGAGAATATTCTGACAAAACTCTATTTCATCTGAACCAATGTCATCCCAACTCTTGGAACAAAAAATAAGACCTATCTGATTTGTCAAGCAATTAAATTGCTCATTAAACTTGCTACCTGATCTGGAGAATGGAAAATCACATTAGAGTGATATTAGAAGATGTTCTCATTTCGTATTTTAGTATCTGTATTTTTTAAACCTTGTGTACTGATAATGAAGTTACACCAGCCTTTTAGGACATCTTTGAACATCAATTGCATTAACTCGGATATCTCAGTTGGTTCACCCGGAGTAATGGAATTACCACCACCAGATGCCACGGCTTCCTTGGAAATGAAGGTTGTATTTTTCCAAATACTATAAATAATGATGTTTAGAAGCTCTGTAATCATTGAATCAGAGAGCTTAAATTTTCATCTGTATTTCTGAGATAGTTTGTAGTAGGAACAGCATTTTGAAAGAAAATCTATTCAGAATTTAATTTTTAAAAATGGTAGCTAAATATTGGAAAGGAAATTGCTGATGCTTGAGTACTGGGTGGTGGACAGAACATAGCCTAGAAGAATCACCACGTTCAGGTCCTACCCTGACTCCATGACTTAACTAGTGGTGAAACTTGGGCCCCTCACTTCCTCCTTGAGTTTTGGAATTCCTCACCTATAAAGTAAGAGTAGGAAGGGAAGAACTAGATCATTTCCAAGATTCTTTCAAATTCCTTGATAATGTTGTCTGTACACAAATTTCTTCTTATTCTTCTGCAGCATATGGGCTCAAGATTTCATAGTGAGGTTTTCACACATTTTAAAGCCAATACAGATATGCTGACTTTGGTGCCTCTACTTGCCAAACAGGCCATCCAGAGGCTGGGACTGGAGGAAGGAGACTTATTGAAACAGCTTCCCACCTCTGGTGCCTCAACTATAATTTGTGAAGTCTGTTTATTGCACAATGATTCCCCCAGTACAGGAGCCTGCATTGGGCTGCACTCACCAAGCCCTGTACCCTGAGGTGGCATCAACCAGAGACAGTAGAATTTCCTAAGTGCACAAGGCACTAGAGAGGCTAGCAGAAGCCTTGTGGCCACTACACTTAACTTTATTTTCTTTGAGAGGCTGCCAGATTCCTTTGTTTCAGAGAAGATAGTTAAAGAATATAGTTACTGGGGCTGGGGCTATGGCTCAGCGGTTGAGCACTTGCCTCGCATGCGTGAGGCACTGGGTTCGATCCTCAGCACCACATAAAATAAATAAAGATATTGTGTTCATCTACAACTAAACAAAATATTTTTTTAAAAAAAGAATATAGTTATTTTGAATTATTGCTATTAATTTATTACTGTTTTTATCATCACTGTTCTTAAGAATTGATGGAAAGCTTGCTATGCACATGAAACTAGAGAACTCTTGGGCCAAAAAAATGAATTATATAATTTCAAAATTCTAGCTGTGGCCATTGCAGTACATTGACCTCTATAAATACAGAACTAGGACAAGTGAGAGCCAGACAGGCACTGGGGGACTGTGTCTTGCTGAGGAAAACAACTAAACCTGAGCAAACAGAGCTTTTAAGAGGCCAAGAGGGAAAAAACATCATCATATGCGTTTTTTGTGCAGCCCTGACAGGAGGAAAACAAGAAGCACCCAGATGCTTCAGGCAACTCTGCATTTTCTAAGGACTCAGAGAAATGGAAGACCATGTGTGCTAAAGGAAAAGGAAAATTGGAAGACACAGCAAAGGTGGACAAGGCCCATTATGAAAGAGAAATGAAAGCCTATATCCCTAATAAAGTGGGGGGAAAGAGTTGTTCAAGGATTCTAATGCACCCAAGAGGCCTCCATCAGTCTTCTTGTTCTGTTCTAAACATCACCCTCACGTTAAAGAACAAGTGGCGTATCCACAGGTGATGCAGCCAAGAAACCGGGAGAGATGTGGAACAACACTGCTGTGGATGACAAGCAGCGTCATGGAAACAAGGCCGTTAGCCAGAAGGGGACTCCTCAAAGCTGAACAGAGCAAGAAAAAGAAATACAGTTCAAAGCTGTTCAGTTGTTCAGCTTAAATTGTTAGTTTCATGATTTGTTCTATAATCACACTGGCCTAATTACAGTGTACCTCAATTTTTCATAGTCAAATTGATAAAAATCCATGAAAAAAGAGGAGATCTAAAAAGTGTTCACAAGAAAAGAGCCAACTTAAAACAAAGAATTATAGCTAATAAGCCAACAGACATGAAATGAAAATAAAAAGTTACTCAACAAGTTCAAAAGACAAAGAGAAAAAGTGGAAACAAACAAACAAAAAAAGGAGATAAAAGACATCAATGGAACTGGTCTAAAGACTCCTAAAAGGCAGACTGTCAGACTGGAGAAAAAAGCAAAACCAGCCTGATGTGGTGGTGCATAACTGTAATCCCAGCAATTCGGGAGGATGAGGCAGGAGGATTTTTTTATTTTGGGACAGGGTCTTGTTTAAGTTGATTAGGGCCTCACTAAATGGTTGGCTGTGAACTTGTGATCCTCCTGCCTCAGCCTCCCAAGATGCTAGGATTACAGGCACGTACCACAGTGCCCAGATAGTTTTCATTTCTGCAGTGCTTGGGATCAAATCCAGGCCCTCGCACTGGCTAGACAAGCGTGCTAGCACTGAGCCATGTTCCCAGTCCAAACACAAATAAGTTTGAAGTAAAAGGATGGGGGCTGGGCTCTGGGGTTCACACCAGTAATCCCAGAGATTTAGGAAGCTAAGGCAGGAGGATCTTCAGTTGGAGGCCAGCCCTGGAAATTTAGCGAGACCCTGTCTCAAAATAAAAAATAAAAAGGACTGGAGACTGAGCTTAGGGATAAATCATCCCTGGATTAAATACTCAGTCCAAAAAAATAAAAAGGAGGGAAAACATCATGGTAGTCCTAAAAAATATCTTTTTTTAAGTACTAGTATTAACATCATGAAAAAAAATGTCAAAGCAAGAAAAAAAAATCAAGAATAAAAATTGCAATTTAATAATGATTGTCAATTTAACAGAATCTAACAACGCCAAACATTATGAACCTAATAAGAGCTTCAAAGTACAAAAAGCAAAAACAGAATTACATCCACAATCTCATTAGGGATTTCAAGATTTCTCACTGATTGATGGGGGGTGGATGAGACACAAATATAGAACACCAGCAGAAGATATATTCTTTTGAAATGCACATGGAACACTTACCAAATTCAATTATTTGTGGGCATAAGAATTTAAAAGAAATCAAATCACACAAAATGTGTTTCCTAGCCACAATGGAATTAAGTTTGAAATCAGTAACATGTAGATCTTTGGAAATCCCCAAATATTACAACACTAAATACAAATATTTAAATAACCCATTAGTCAAAGACAAAACCTACAGCAAAATCATAGAGCATTTTGAACTGAATGAATATAAAGACACAACATATTAAAATGTGTTGGGATGCAGTTAAAGCAGTGCTTAAAAAGGAAATTCATAGGACTAAAAATATAATATTGATAAAATCCTCAAATGAATGACTCTAGTTCACACTTACAACTAGAAGAAAAACAAGAATTAAACCAACACCAAGCAGGAAAAAAATACTAAAGAGCAAAAAGTAGTGAAATAAAAAATTAATAAAAACAAAAATCAGTGAATTAAAAAATGGATAAAAGCAAAAATCTGAGAAAATAACTAAATTGATAAATCTCCTAAATTGATCCAGATAAAAAAAATGAGCCAGGTGCAGTGTCACACGCCTGTAATCCCAGCACTTAGGGAGGCCGAGACAGGAGAATCGCGAGTTCAAAGCCAGCCTCAGCAACGGCGAGGCGCTAAGCAACTCAGGGAGACCCTGTCTCTACATAAAACACAAAATAGGGCTGGGGATGTGGCTCAGTGATCGAGTACTCCTGAGTTCAATCCCCAGTACCAAAAAGAAAAGATACAAGTTAACTGTGCTGACCGCAAGACCATGCCCACTGTAGACCAGAACACTGTGCTATGGTTCCCTATCACCAATGGGTGGCTCTACCCAAACCACTTCCATCTTAGGACATTGCAGCCACCTCCATAGCCCTCCTCACGTGGTAATCTCCACCATGGGACAACAGACAGGGCCGAGAGGCAACTGCCCATTGCAGTACCACATGCCATAGTGCAACATCACCAAACAGACCACCAACGCCATAGCAGAGCCCATTGTTCCAGCCCACCTCTGAAGAGGTTGCCTCCATCTTGGGACATCTCCATCTCCATCTTGGGTTACCTTCGCTGCCACCTCTGCCATCTTTAGTTGGGATAGCTTCCATCTTGGGTCACTGACTGGGCCCTGGAAGCCTAACATCAAGGTACCTATAGGCTTGACGCTACCGCCACCACCAATGAGGGACCTGGTCACTTCCATCTAGAGTCCACAACCAGGACCCGGAAGACCGTCACCAGGTCCCTGTGGGCCTGGTTGCACCAGAGGTATCCCTACTAGGTGTGCTAACACATATCATCCTGTAGCATAAGCAATAGAGAGCTTTGCATGGGGTCACCTCTCTTTTTTCTCCTAACAGCTAACTTTCTTTTTTTTTTGGTAGCAGGGATTGAACTCAGGGGTATTCCACCACTGAGCCATACCCCTATCCCTATTTTGTGTTTTATTTAGAGACAGGGTCACACTGAGATGCTTAGTGCCTCGCCATTGCTGAGTCTGTCTTTGAACTCATGAGTCTGTCTCAGCCTCCCAAAGTGCAGTATTACAAGTGTGTGCCACCGTGCCCAGCTTAGCCAACTTCTTTTGATTCCCCTTTCATTCATTCTATAATCTAATAATTCTATATTCTCATAACCTACCTCATAAACGTCACAACCTCTATGTCCACCTACTGGTTATATGGTAGAAGATAACTGAATTCATCATTTCTGTTTATAGTGACAAAACTATAAATGTATAAATAGAAGCTAATTGATTTATGGCTGCATATTGGTTGCATTGGGTGCTATAAACATTGATCTCTCCCTTAAAGGTGAGGTATTGGTAACCTACAGAGACACTATAAGATTATAGGGTAAAAACTTCAATACCTCAGAGCATACTGCAAGAAGGAAGATACATAGACAACATGAAAAAACAAGAAAGTGCCCCAAACAAACCAAGATACTACAATAATAGAATCCACTAACAGTGCAGTAGATGAAATATCAAAGCAGGAGTTCAGAATGGACATAATTAAAATGATCTGCAAATTAAAGAATGATGTAAGTGAGCAAATACAGGGTAAAACTGATCACTCCAACAGAGATAAGAAAGCAAATACATGTAGCAAAAGATTACTTCAAGAAAGAGATAGAGATTCTGAAAAAAACACACACAAAAAAAACAAAAAACCAGAAATCCTTGAAATGAAGGAAACAATAAACCAAATAAAAAACTCAGTAGAAAGAATCACCACCAGACTACATCACTTGGAAGACAGAACCTCAGACAATGAAGACAAAATATACATCTTGAAAATAAAGTTGACCACACAATGAAGATGGTAAGAAACCATGAACAGAACATCCAAGAATTAAGGGATAGAAAACCAAATCTAAGATTTATTGGGATAGAGGAAGGCACAGAGATTCAAACCAAAGAAATGTACAATCTCTTCAATGAAATAATTTCAGAAAATTTCCCAAACATTAAGAATGAATTTGAAAATCAAATACAAAAGGCTCACAGGACACCAAATGTATAGCATTACAACAGATCTACACCAAGGCACGTTATAATGAAAATGCCTAGCATACAGAATAAGGATAGAATTTTAAAGGTTGCGAGAGAGGAATTAGATTACATAGAGAAGACTAATTTGGAACTCAGCAGATTTTTTAACCCAGACCCTCAAAGCCATGAGATCCTGGAACAACATATACCAAGCTCTGAAGGAAAATGGATCCAGCAAAATTAAGCTTCAGATTCAATGACAAAATAAAAACCTTCCATGATAAATGAAAGTTAAAAGAATTTACAGTGAGAAAACCTGCACTACAAAACATTCTTGGCAAAATATTCCATGAGGAAGAAATGAAAAAACAACAATGAAAACCTGCAAAGGGAGGAACTACACTAAAGGAAAGGCCAATTAAAGGAGAAACCCAGTCAAGTTAAAAACTAAGAATACATCAAAATGTCTGGGAATACAAACCATGTCTCAATAATAACACTGAATGTTAATGGCATAAACTCATCAAACAAAAGACATAGACTGCCAGATTGGTTTTTTAAAAAGACCCAACAATATGCTGCCTTCAAGAGACTCATCTCACAGGAAAAGACATCCACAGGCTGAAGTTTCATGGGGAAAAACGTATCACTCACATGGGACCGCATAAACAAGCAGGGGTTTCCATCCTCGTATCATATGAAGTAGACTTCAAACCAAAGTTTAGTGAAAAGGGATAAAGAAGGACATTTCATACTACTTAAGGGAATCATACATTAACAAGACATAACAATAGTAAACATCTATGCCCCCCAAAATGGGGCATCCATGTTTATCAAACAAACCCTTCTCAACTTCAAAAATCAAATATACCACAACACAGTAATACTGGGTGACTTTAACACACCTCTCTCACCACTGGATAGATCTTCCAAACAAAAACTCAACAAAGAAACTATAGAAATAAATAATACAACCAATGATATAGATGTAATGGACATAGAGTATTTCATCCATCATCAAGCAAATACACTTTCTCAGTAGCACAGGGATCCTTCTCTAAAACAGACCATATGTTATACCACAAAGCAACTCTCAGTAAATACGAAAAAATAGAGACACTACTCTGCATTCAATTAGATCATAATGAAATGAAATTAGAAATGAATGATAAAATAAAAAATAGAAGCTACCCCAATACCTGGAGACTAAATAATACACTATAAAATGACACATGGATAACAGAAGAAATACATCAGGGAAGAGATAAAAAAAATTCTTAGAGGTAAATGAGAACTCTGATACAACATATCAAAATCCGTGGGACACCATGAAGGCAGTGCTAAGAGGAAAAAGTTCATTGCATTAAGCTCATTCGTTAGAAGAAAAAAAAGTCAACAAATAAACAACCTGACATTACACCTTAAAGCCCTAGAAAAAGAAGAACAAACCAACACCAGAAGCAGAAGACAGGAAATAATTAAAATGAGGGCTGAAATCAACAAAATTGAAATTAAAGAATTCAAAAAAATCAAGAAAACAAAAAGCTGGTTCTTTGAAAAAATAAAATTGATAAACCTTTAGCCACCCTAACAAAAGAAGAGAGAAAACTCAAATTACTAAAATTCATGAAGAAAAAGGAAATATCACAACATACACTATTGAAATACAGAAGACAATTATGAATGATTTTGAAAATGTATACTCCAATAAAACAGACACCAACAAATTTCTAGAGGCATATGGTCTGCCCAAACTGAACCAGGAGGACATACACAATTTAACCAGATCAATCTCAAGCAAGGAAATAGAAGATGCCATCAAAAGCCTACCAACCAAGAAAGCCCAGGACCAGATTCTCTGCTGAGTTCTACAAGACCTACAAAGAAGAATTAATACCAATACTCCTCAAATTATTACATGAAATAGAAAAGGAGTGAACCCTTCCAAACTCATTCTATGAGGCTAGTATCATCGTGATAACAAAACCAAAGACACATCAAAGAAAGAAAATTTCAGACCAATATCCTTGATGAACATAGATGTAAAAATTCTTAATAAAATTTCGGCAAATCAAGTGCTGGGGTTGTGGCTCAGTGGTAGAGCACTTGCCTTGAATGTGTGAGACACTGGGTTCAATCCTCAGTACCACATAAAAACAAATAAATAAAATAAAGGTATTATGACCATCTACAATTTAAAAAAATATTTAAAACATTTTTGGCAAATCAAATACAAAAACATTTAAACAATAGTGCACCATGATCAAGTAAGGCATATTCCAGGAATGTAAAGTCAGTTCAACATATGGAAATCAATAAACATAAGTCATCACATCAATAGACTTAAAGATAAAAATCATATATCAATTGATGCAGAGAAAGCATTTGACAAAATACAGCACCTCCTCATGTTCAAAATGCTAGAAAAACTAGGTATAGTAGGAACATACCTCAACATTGTAAAAGCTATCCATGCTAAACCCAAAGCCAACATCATCCTAAATGGAGGAAAATTGGAAGCATTCCCTCTAAAAACTGGAACAAGGCAAGGATGCTCTCTTTCATCAGTTCTATTGAACATACTCATTGAAACTGTAGCCAAAGCAATTAGACGAAGGAAATTAAAGGGATACAGTTAGGAAAAGAAAAACTCAAACTATCATTATTTGCTGACATGATTATATACTTAGAGGATCAAAAAAATTCCACCAGAAAACTTCTAGAGTTAATAAATGAATTTAGCAAGTAGCAAGATATAAAATCAATACCCATAAATCAAATGCATTTCTATACATCAGTGATGAATCTTCTGAAAGACAAATTAGGAAAACTACCCCATTCACAATAGGATCAAAAAAAATAAAATTGGGAATCAATTTAACCAAAGAAGTGAATGAACTCTATAATGAAAACTACAAAACACTAAAAAAAGAAACTGAAGTAGACCTCAGAAGGTAGAAAGATCTCCATGCTCTTAGATAGGTAGAATTAATATTGCCAAAATGACCATACTACCCAAAGCGCTATACAGATTCAATGCAATTCCAATTAAAATCCCAATGTCATTCCTTATAGAAATATAAAAAGCAATTATGAAATTCATTTGGAAAAATAAGAGACCCAGAATAGCCAAAACAATCCTTAGCAAGAAGAGTGAAGCAGGTGGCATCACAATACCAGACCTTAAACTATACCACAAAGATATATTGACAAAAATGGCACGGTACTGGCACCAAAGCAGACATGTAAACCAATGGTACAGAATAGAAGACACAGAGACAATCCACATAAATACTGTTATTATACTAGACAAAGGCACCAAAAACATACATTGGAGAAAAGATAGCCTATTCAACAAATGGTGCTGGGAAAACTGGAAATCCATATGCAGCAAAATTGAAACTAAAATCCTATCTCTCACCATGCACAAAATTCAACTCAAAGTGGATCAAGGACCTAGGAATTAGACCAGAGATCCTACACCTAATAGAAGAAAAAGTAGGCTCAAATCTTCATCACTGCTATAGCACAAGAAGTAAAATCAAGAATCAATAAATGGGATGGATTCAAACTAAAAAGCTTCTTAGCAAAAGAAACAATGAGATGAAGACAGAACCTGCATTTGGGGAGCAAATTTTGCCACACGCACATCAGATTCTCCAGGATATATGAAGAACTCAAAAAATTTAACATCAAAATAACAAACAACCCAATCAATAAATTGGCCAAGAAGCTGAACAGACACTTCTCAGAAGATATAAAACTGATCAACAAATATATGAAAAAATGTTCAACATCTCTAGTAATTAGAAAATTGCAAATCAAAACTAAGATTTTTATCTCACTCCTGTTAGAATGGCAGTTATCAAGAATGCAAGCAACAATAAGTGTTGGTGAGGATGTGGGGGGAAAGGCACACTCATACATTGCTGGTGGGATTGCAAATTGGTGCAACCAATCTAGAAAGCAGTATGGAGACTCCTTAGAACACTTGGAATGGAAACACCATTTGACCCAGCTATCCCATTCCTTGGTCTATACCCAAACGACTTAAGAACAGCATACTACAGTGGCGCAGCCACTTCAATGTTTATAACAGCATGCTTCACAATAGCTAAACTGTGGAACCAAACTAGATGCCCTTCAATAGATGACTGGATAAAGAAACTGTGGTACATATACACAATGGAATATTACTCAGCATTAAAAGAGAATAAAATTATGGTATTTGCAGGTAAATGGATGGAATGGGAGAACATCATGCTAAGCAAAGTAAGCCAATCCCAAAAAGCGAGGGGCCAAATATTTTCTCTGATAAATGGATACTAATCCATAATGGAGAGGGGGTAGCATGGTATGAGTGGAGGAACTTTGGATGGGCATAGGGGAAAAGGGGAGGGGGCAAGAAAGATGGTGGAATGAGATGAACATCATTACCCTAGGTACATGTATGATCGCATGAATGGTGTGACTCTACTTCATGTACAACCACAGAAGTAGAAAATTCTTTTCCATTTGTGTACATTGAATCAAAGAGCTTTCTACTGTCATGTATAACTGTTTAGAGCTAGTAAAAAAAACTGTTATGAGATGATATCCTACAGATCTTACATGTTAAAAGGGGACATTATTAACTTCACACTAATGCAACAATTTAGATAAAATAGAAAAACCCTTTTAAAAACATGCAACACCAAAGTTCATTTAAGAATAATACAACTCTATCTATTCTTAATATTGAATTTATAATATAAAAAGCAAAAACATATTTTAGGTTCAGTTTGGCTTTATTGGGGAATTCTACATGACACATTCATTCACAAAATTTAAAAAATTAGGTAACACTTTCCCACTAATGCTGTTAGCATGACCCTCATATCAAAGTAAGAAAAACTACAAACCAATTTAAAGTTTAATCTAGATTTTGCAGTGAATATGAAAAGGGCCTGAGGTTGGAAGACCAATTAGTAGACCACAGAAAAAAATGAAAAGGACTTAATTTTAATATTATAATTACCTACTACAGTGATTCTATTTCATGTAACCAATCATGACTGACACAAGGGCACATTTACTGCAGAGGAAATGCAGGTTTTGTGGTTGAGAGTAGGGTTGAAATTAATGGTGGCAATGAGGAACTAGAAAGATAGTGCTAGTGAAAATACCAGAGGCATACACTAAGCATTGTAAACTGCTCTGTTTGGAACAGGAGTATATGGTTCTGCCATGTCTCCAGTATTATAAGTTCTTTGTCAGATGATGTCAGATGATTGAAAACGTTAGGACTTCAGCTCAGGAAAGCGCTATGTAGTACCAGAGGTCATGTCTATACAACTAATCCATTTTCCACCTCAGTCATATAGTGGCTAATGCATTAGAACAGCATTATTTTTAAAATACTTAACTACTCCTTCAGTGAGCCTTATGTTTTCCTAATGTCATAATGTAAGAAAATAATTATAAAAACTAAATGTAATATAATTATACAACTTATGACTCAATAATCTTTCAAAAATACTGCAATGACCAGGCATGGTGGCATACACCTGTAATCCCAGCAGCTTGGGAGGCTGAGGCAGGAGGATTTCAAGTTCAAAGACAGCCTCAGCAATTTAGTGAGGCCTTAAGCAAATTAAAGGCTAGGGATTGTGGCTCAGTAGTTAAGCGCCCCCTGGGTTCAATCCCCCGTACCAAAACAAACAGTGCAATCTAAGATTTCATGTGGAAGTACTGTCAAAGCAGCTGCTACAACTTGGAATCTCTAGAAGACATCCTGTGGAGAAGGTCACGCAAAAAAGTCCAGACACACTACTGGAAAGTACAGTTTAAAGGCCTCTCCTCTCCACCCCTGCACAAGCAGATTAACACATTTGTAAAATCAAACAGTTCATGGCCTTTAACCATAATTAAGACAGCTGGCCTCCATAGAAAAATCAGTCTACATAGCTCATCATCTCTGGGCCAACTAAGTCATGAAGTCTTACAGAATTCTAAATCTATACATTGAACAGATAGTTTTGTTTTTAAAGTGGCACTTGTTTTTTTTTTAATATTTTGTTTAGCTGTAGATGAACACAATATCTTTATTTATTTTATGTGGTGCTGAGGATCGAACCCAGTGCCCCACGCATGCGAGGCAAGCGCTCAACCGCTGAGCCACAGCCCCAGCCCCTAAAGTGGCACTTTTGACTAATAGGCCGTCAGTTAAATGACCACCCTAAGGTCATACAGTGCATATACCAAACAGGGAGCTACACTCCTGATGAAGGGGAGAGAGAATTCCACTTGCTGTTAAACGCAAAAACCTCTATTTGAGTGGTAATTTTAACCCAATAAGGGCCTATAACCATCTCTTAGTTATAAAAACAAGCTGTGAATCTGGAAGCCAATGTCCCAGAAATAGGTGAAATTACTACTCAACAGTGGCAAGATTTTAAGATTTTCATTTTATTAAAAATATAGCAACATAATAGCAGCAGCATCTGATAAATCTTTACTAGTACCATTTAAAAGTAATCCTACTCACATAAATATACACCACCTATGCAGAATCAAATGTTTACATTTTAAACTCTTTCCTTGAAAATCTATAGCACTGTTCTATCAAACTAATCAAGGTTAGGAGGATAATTATTTAACTATTAAAATGATTTACACAGCTACACAGTATATTCAAATTTAACTTTTGTGGAAACCATGAATTCTTCGGTTATTCCCTGACAATTGTTACCTACCATACCCCTAAACTTGTAGAAATCACTCTCCTCTAATTCTTTCAGTGTGATTTTCATGAATCTGAATTTACATAGTTACAAAATTACCTGACAAGTAAATAAAAACTAACCAAGTATAGAAGGAACTAACATTCATCCTCATCTTGGGAAAATAAAATTTAGAGGTAAAATATGTGAAGTCTCCTCAACACTGACTATTTTCCAAATTAAAATGTTAACTAGACATAATCTTAAAAATCAGGCAACATATTTAAAACCTACTTTAAAATATTAAGAAATGTTACACTTGGGTTTGGAGAAGCCCAGTGGTAGAACACTTGCCTAAGTCTGATCCCCAACAACCCCCCAAATGAAATGTTTTATTATGTATAAACTAGTAATTTTAATAAATTATAAAGGTACCTTAACCCATTAAGTCCAAGTAGTTTTCAATCCTCTAAATATTTCAATGAGGGCTGAGGTTGTGGCTCACTGGCAGAGTGCTTGCCTCACACATGTGAGGCACTGGGTTCAATTTTCAGCACCACATAAACATAAACAAACAAAATAAAGACACTGTGTCTATGTATAACTAAAAATATTTTTAAAAAAATATTTCAATGAAATTGATATAGGTGCATTAAAATTGTTTGGAAATCAGTCTAGAGCTTATGTGTTCTTTATGTATTTTCAAACATTCTAATCATTCACCTATTTTCTCAAAAGAATAGACCTCTAAAACAATTATTTCAAAGTTACTGTAAGTGGTATACTTGTTGCTCCATTTATGATATTATAGGTGGTCATTCCACATCAGGGATGATTGGAAAAAATAGGTTAAGCTGTAATGGAAAGATCTATAGTAGGTACTATTTCTAACCTGACTGAATATGGACCAAAAACCATAAATGGCGTTAGCTTTTATTTCTAAAATCTCTCTCTCTATGCAAAATCACCAATAAAAATTTCACCCATAAGCCCAAGATGAAGTAGGGAAGTCAGTTTTATTTTTAAAAGATTACTTTATTACATTTATACTAGACTCCTGCTTCCAGAAATATAATTTAGCCCTTTTTAGAGCACTAACTTTTAAATTCTGAAAATAATTCCAAGTGACTGACATAGTAAATAAACATATGAAAATATTAAACATATAGGTAGTGAAAATAAAAAATATTTAAACACAAAGAGCACATGATCACTGTACTTTTACTTTGTAGGAATGGCTCAACCTCATAACCCACTCAGTTAAAATCAAATACTATCTTTTACCATGAAAATATAAGAAATGGCATCACTGAAATGTTATTCAATGCATCCCTCCAAAGGATTGATTTTAATTGCTAATTCAACTAAAGATGATTAAATGAAAACAATCTGTATTTTAAAGATGATTAAATGAAAACAATCTGTATTTATAATACATGCAGATCAAAAAAACTTAACTTTTAAAAGCCTATTACTATACTTTAAATCCTTAAATTTGAATAATCTCTTCAGTTGAGAGATTTACATCAGTTTTCTTGTTTTCTCAATTTTTAAAAAAAGATAACATACACATACATAGGAATGACTGAGGATCCCGAAAATGATTTATATAAAAAAAAATTATTTTTTCTTGACAAAATAATGTTTTGGTTATAAATACCAGTTTTTGTTTTTAATTGAGCATGTCAAAAATTTAAGCTTCTGACAGTGAAGATCAAGGCAAATACTTCTTCAAAAGAAGAATTCTAAACACGGGCAAAGTCACAAGATGACTTGATTATAAGCTAATTAGATTAGATGGAAAAATAATAGCTAAGGAGATAATTGTAGAAGTTAAGGATTTACAAGTTTTTGCACATGAAACTGGCTAGCTTATGAAGGACCATCCTATGTTACAGTTCAGCAAGCACTGCTGAAAAGCAAGTACAATTTAAGGAATGGAGTGCCTTCTCTGTATAATTAAGCTTAAGAAGAATCACAGAGGGTATGAAGTGTAAAAGGGCTGTCTTCTTGGCCTTACCTCAAGTTTTCCTGACAACATCTATCTGGGAGATGAAAAGAAATAGTCAAAGGAAAAAACAAAATACTTTTAAAGAAAATTATAAACAAAATGGAAACATGTCAATTGTAAGTGAACAAAAAATTCACTCTCTCTCTCTCTCTCTCTCTCTCACACACACACACACACACACAGTCTCTAGACCCTAGAGGGCTTTGCTTCCATGTAAGAAAAGGTGAAATCTTGTATTCCTAGATTCTCAGCCTTTAAAAAAAATTTTTTTTGTAGTTGTAGATGGACAACATAACTTTATTTTATTTTATTTTTATGTGGTGCTGAGGATCAAACCCTGTGCCTCACACATGATAGGCAAGTGCTCTGCCATGCCACTGAGCTACAGCCCCAGCCCGATTCTCATCTTCTGAAAAATTACTCTTTCAAAATTAGTATTTTAAAGCTGAATAAATATACTCAGCAAGAAAAATTAAATTAATAGCAGGAATCAAATTAAATATTAATTTCCAACATTAAAAAACATTTAAGAGTCCAGAGTACAAGAAAATATTTAAAACTTGAAATGACTGTAGATAGATACCACACAAACATACAGTCTCCATGGCAAAACAAACTCTGTGCCAACTAAATCAAGAGTAGGATGAAAACTAAGAGCTTTTTTGAAATGTATAAACAATTACTTTCCTCTAAAATACTTAGCTTTATTAGAGAAATGGTACTAAAAATAACAGATTCAAACAACATTTGCTCTATTCTACTTACATATCATAAATAAGACAGCTGTTGATGCAAGACACACACTCCTTCACAATCTTTCCATATGCACCCAAGCATTCTTACATCAGAATGAGCTGTTTATCAGCCAACCTTATGTGGTTGAATGATTAAAATGACCACCTATACTTTACATAGTAAAGCATTTTCCAAAATTTTAATGTACAGTGACAAAAAAGAAAAAAACACAGTAATTCTGAACACATGAAGATGATTAAGCAGCTTCATAATCAAACCGGGCTTCATAACTTGCAAAAAGAACAACTCTTTTCATTCTCCACCAAATACTTAAGTTTCAACAATATTAACATTTTAAAAAAAGACTCAAGTTGAAACCAAGTAACTAACATGCTACTCAGCTTTTTAATCTATAAAAGTAACTCATCCCATGAGGTAAGGCAACTGAGTAATTTGATTGTATTAGATTGCATTAAAATAATTATACTTGATTTTTAATAAAATGCTAATTAAAAGTACTTTTAGAAAAGTAACAATAATGAAAAGAGTTCAGAAACTACAAGTTATAGTTTTGGGGGGAAAATTAGCAATTTTGTCATTTTACTACTTTCATACTTTCTGCAAAAATTGAATCATGGACGACCTGTATCTTAAGCTCAAGTAAACATAGTCTTAAACATAAAACAATTAATCTCCCATATACTATTCCTTGTCCTCCCTTTAAGTATAATTTCTGCACACTGTTTATGGGAAAATGATGGAGAGGTAATAATAAGGCCATCCAATGTAGTCAACTAAAAGGTTTCCTTTGATTTTGAGGAAAATACAGCATGTTTCATTTTTAGTTATCACAGTATAAAACTGATGGTCCCAAAACTACACTGTTGTTTTAAACTCTAAAGTCAGTCTTGAAAACAGGACTTCCTTCTCATATGAGGTGAACTAAGTAAGCTCTTCTGACATATCACTTGCACACTTCTCTATGGGTGTGAATATGTAGATTCCATATGAATTGAGAATGACTAGCACATATAAAATTCTAGAAAACAGTATACCACATTGTAGAAGGCACTAAAGCTTCAGCTTGTGCTCCCATAGCCCATTTTGAAAACCCAGTTTCCTTTTCATGAGGGCATCTTTGCCACCTACAGCTGACAAGTCACATTGCAATATTATTCATAATAAACTTGGAAATGTCAAGAGAGTTCAAAAAGAAATGCTTACTTTGTGGGTAGACCCAATGATTCTAAACACTGAATACTAATACATTATTATTAGTATTCAACATAGTTGCTCTTCCTTTTGAAAGAGAACAGTAGCATGCATTGTCAGTTGTTTTTTAATCCACTTATTTAAGCAATTTTAATCTGTAAAACTATTTTAAAGAAAAACTGCTGTCCTAAACAGTGAGCAAAAGAAAACACAATAGTGAAAATTTAACACAATCACTGTAAATCCTGTGAAGTAAATGTTAAAACTTCTTACATACTTTGCATTTACAAGGGTGTGTATATATTTGCACCAATTTCAAGCACATCATCAAACTGTATATATTGAATTTTTTTTTAAAAAAAGTAAAACAATACAAAATTCAGTAACTAGCATTTTTTTTAAAGAGCCTCCAATGTTTACCTCCAGTCTTTAGGGAAAGTACAAATTTGGATCAATGATGTTCAATTTATTTGCAATGGTTCTTGGCAAACACTAACAAATCACATGACAAGTGTGTCAGCCACCATGGAAACAGTTTTTAGAAGATGAGGGGTTTGAGTAACATCTGGCATTTTCATGATGTCCATGCTTTATTTTCCTACTCAGTAACAAGATGTCCATAACATCACCTAACAATTAGAAGAGCTGTTAGGCTTCTAACTTCATACTTGGCTAGATTTCTTCCCTGTTTACATCTTGTTGAGAGAATTAAAAGCTTTGGATTTTATTCCACCATTGAGTGTAGAGGTGCTTAAGTCGGTCCTATACTGCTTCTGTTTTGGTAGAGAGGTTTTCTTCATTTGGTTGACAATTCCCATTTTGCTGTACTTTGTTTTCCTCAGTCCTTGGTACGTCCTTATCATCTACTTCTTTGCCCACACTTGAATCTGGCTCTTTATTGTGCTCCTTCTCCTACAATAAATATGAAGGTATTCATTTACTATTTCCCTCAAGAGTTACCTGCTATTATGGCTAAATGACATATCTTAATCTGTGAATTAATAAAACTGGATTATTTACTTCCATTATTTTTTCATTTTAAAAAACATGCAAAATGTATCAATTTGACCATAAAACATGGGAGACTAAATGAGAATAGATGAACAGAAATTATAATGAAGCACACAATAAATGTTGTGGATAAGATTTGAAAAGGTGAGATCAATCTGTTGAAAGCATGAAATAACTTCCAAAAATGCTATCAGAAGCAAAAGTAAAGGAATGCAAAAAAGGAAGTAAATAGTCCTCTTAGAAAAGACTGTTCAACAACAGTTCAAATTCCATCCTCAGCTTAAAGGAGAATTAAATGAGATCCAAGAGTGGCACACAGTAAGTGCTCAGTAACTGTTACCAATGACAATCCTACCCCTCTACCAGTAGGAAATTACCCAATGAAAGTCCCAGAACTCAATTTCCAATACAAAACATACTTTGAGGATGGATAAGGGAATTGACGTAATTCACAAGCACTTAAAATATTTTTGCAAGAAAAAGCTTATATGGTGGAATTTGGTTTTCCATATATAATTCAACAAACCTAATTTTAACTATATATTACAAAGCCAATGACTAAAGAAAGTCTTGTCAAATTTGCTGAAACATATATTGAGGAAAATGGCATGAAGCAGAAATTTTAACAGTATAAACATGTCAAATACATTTGATGCCCACAGATTTTCTAAAATTTCTTGTTGTATGCCATTTTCTGATTCTCTAAAATAAGGAATGCAATCATTTAACTAACTGGCTCTCATCTTTTCAAAATTTAATGAAAAAAATTAGTAATTTAATAAATATTTTTAAATGCCAACAATGTAAGAGACTATTGCCCTGAAGAAGCATTCAATTTGATAAAGAACAATCTCAATTAATTATTCAATGCCAAATACTGTTAACTACTGCTTACTTTAACTGAAGTACTATTCTTCTCCAACTTCTCCTTTCCATCTCTGTCATTAGAACTCTTTCTTGTGGAGGTTGAACGCTCTCTCTCTCTTCTTTCACTGATGTGGTCCCTTTCTTTTTCTCTCTTTTTATCTTTCTTATTTCTGCTGTAAGAATATTCATAATATGCCAATTTATTAAGAAATCAGAAACATACCATATTATTTATCCTTGTCTAACACAGGGTACCTAAAATAATACATTATAAATAAATTTGTTAGTACGTTAGAATGACAAAAAATAACAAAAATAGGTCCTATAACCTTATCCTAATAAGATTTTTTTAAAAATACACTAATCATTTCTGCAGCAGCCATCCTAGGTTTACATAAAACACAAATGGGTACTGCAAATGTATTACTTTTATAATATACAGGATTTACTTACCTACTAGAATAAGGATAAAATAAAATCAAATACAGTCAGGTCATTTGTACCAGTAGGTTCCTTATCCATGAATTTAACCAACCACGGATTAAAAATATGTGGGGATGAGAGGATTGCAAGATCAAGGGCAGCCTGGGCAACTTAGGAAAACCCATCTCAAAATTATTTGGAAAAAAACAAAAAGGGGAAAAAACTGCATCCACACTAAACATTTAGACTTTTTTTTTTTGGTGCTGGGGACATGCATTCTACCAATAAACTACATAGAGCTCCCTACACAATTTTCTTGTCATTATTACCTAAACAATACAGTATAACAACTATTTACACAGCAACATAGCATTTACATTGTATATACATTCTATAAGCAAGTGAGAGATAAAGTTTAGGGCTGGGGTTGTGGCTCAGTGGTAGAGTGCTCGCCTAGCATGCGTAAGGCACTGGGTTCGATTCTCAGCACCACATAATAATAAAATAAAAATATTTTGTCCACCTACAACTAAAAAATAAATATTAAAAAAAAGTTTAAAGATGATGTGCACATTATATGTAAATACTATACTATTTTATGTTAGAATTCAGCATTCATGAATTTTGGATCTACAAGGGGTCCTGGAAAAAATACCCCAAGAATACTAAAGAGAGACAGTGTTCTTTTATGAATCTTTTCAAAAGCAATATATGAATAAGCAGGAAGGAAAAAAAGGATAAAGAATCAGATGTGGCTCCTGAGCAGGGTTAAATGACCATTAGCAAAACTGAACTTCCATGTGTATCACCTTAGAAAGTGACAAAACTGGATCCATAGCTCATTCCACATAACAGAAATAAATCTAACTGGATTAAAGACTTATTTTTTTAAAAACAAAACTATCTAAGTTCTAGAGATAAACATGGGTGAATTCCTTTATAATCTGAGTAAAGGGAGATCTTTTCTAAACATTTCTCCTAAAAATTTCTTTTAAAACTCCAGGTATAAGCTGGGACAATGGTACATGCCTGTAATCCCAGTGGCTCAGAAGGCTGAGGCAAGAGGATTGTGAATTCAAAGCCAGCCTCAGCAACTTAGCAAGACCCTGTCTCTAAATAAAAAAATAAAAGGGCTAAGGATGTAGCTCCGTGGTTAAGCACCCCTAGGTTCAAACCCCAATACCTGGCCCCCCTCCAAAAACCCTCCAGGTATACAAAAGGAAAATTTACAAATTTGCCTAAATGTTTTACAAACAAAATATCATTAGCATACTCAAAAGAAAAAGTCCAAAAAATTACTTGCAACATGTGTATTTATCTTTAAACATAATTCTTAAAAATCAAGAGAACAATAACCTCAAAATGAAAAAATTGATTTATAAATTTAATTTATGTCAACAAAAAACTACACATCACATACCCTACTGTAACCCACCCAATACCATTTCTAGAAATTTTTCCTACACTATAAAACAACGTTAGGTCCAAAGTTGTTCACTACAGCATTGCATAGTATGAAACAAGAAAATTTCAGAAAACCCATTCTACTGTAGGCTGGTAAAATAAACCAAGGTACTACCATACAAATCTAAGTCCATACAATTATAAAAAGGAATGAATTCTCTGTGACTAACATGGAAAAATTTCCTAAAAGTTAAGTGAAGTAGAATCATGTGTACGACCATATATATTTGTTACTCAATTTAAGAAAAATAAAATATATATTCTCATATCTGCATACAAAACTGAAAGAACAACTGTTCGTTACTTATGCAGACAGAATACATAAGCACATGAATGAAAGTAAGCTTCTCATCACATACCTTTTTATATTTGTGAAGGATACAAATGTATTACTCATTCAAAATATAAAATTTTAAAAACAGATTTTTAAAAAGAGAGAAACAAATTTTTTAAAAAAATTTTTCTTGCTTCCTTTTCTTTAGTTTTGGCACTTGATTTTAACTTACCTCCTAGGAGATGGAGACCTAGAAGACTTCCTTTTTATGTTTTTTGATGTTCTTGGTGATCTGGAAGAACTCCTGCTCCTCCTCCTACGCCTTTCCCTAAAAGCCAAAAATGTCATTTTAAAAAACAATTGAAATAAAAGGCGGGGCTGGGGTTATGGCACAGTGGTAGCGTGCTCGCCTAGCATGCGTGAGGCACTGGGTTCGATCCTCAGCACCACATAAAAATAAAATAAAGATATTCTGTCCACCTACAACTAAAAAAATAAAAAATAAATATTAAAAAAATAAAAGGCAATTCAAAAATACAAAAGCAAAAGGATCCTTGGTTGAACTCTCAATTGAGTAGTATTCCTCATAAGCCAATTTGTTTATTATAGTTTACTATTATTTATTTTTTGTTGTGCAGTGATTAAACCCAATTCCTCCCATGTACTACACAAGTGTTCTAACATCCCTACCCCCTAAAGGCCAGTTAAACTCACATCCTTTATAAACATGTTCTATCGTGTAATTTTAGAGCAGGTCAAATTACGAGCCATAAATTTTATAGAGGACAAAACCATTAACTAAGATTTCATATTAGAAAGGATGGAGGGCTTCCTTTTCCATGTAGTGATTCTGAACAATAATTTCTTGAGTAGAAAAAATATTGATGGTTTAGTCTCTCAAATACCTTTCTCAGAACCTAAAATATGTTTTGCCTATTAGATATGTCATGCATCTAGCTCCTTGCTGCCCCACTGTGGATTATTTTGTAACAAAATAACAGGTTCTTCAAGAATTGAAGGGTAAATCAGTCTGCAAAATATAAACCAACAAGGCCCAGTACTAGAATGTCTCCAAAAAGCTATTTAAATCAGTACCATTTCATAGAGAAATTGCTTTTCCCTCCAACCTATCATTTTATTACTGCTGTTTTATTCATTTAAAATTGAGTACACAGGTTGCTTAAATATAGATAAAATAGTCAAAATCTGGGATTTAAATATGGCAAAGTAAGAAATACACATATTAATGTTTATTATTAAAAAGTATTTTGCTTAACATATTAGTAAATGATGCATACATAAAATTACTTCATTTTTATGACTGATCCACTTAGAAACAAAGAACTCCACCATGTCCATAATACAAGAGATGAAGGAGCACTGATAATCAGGAACCACAGAGTTGAAACAAATCAATCCTCTGGATTTCAATTTCTCTTTACATCTTATAGTTTTTATTTGCAAAATTAAAAACTACATGATGCTCACTTTATTAGTGGTACGTATGGTAGATATTTTAAAGACCAAAAAAGCTCAAGAGCTTTGAGAACAGAAGTATCATTTAACCCAAAGTCTGGTTTGGTTGGTTTTGTTGTTGTTTTGGTACTGGGATTGAACACAGAGGTGCTCTACCTCTGAGCTACATCCTCAGCCTTTTATTTCTTTATTTTGAGACAGGGTCTCAATACGCTGCTGAGACTGGCCTTGAACTTGATATCCTCCTGCCTCAGTTTTCCAAGTTGCTTAAAGGATTACACGCATGCACCACCATTCCCAGTCCATCTGGTTTTACTCAACTAGAGATAAAGATAACTCACGCCGTACACAGTTGCTTTGAGGATATAGGATAATATCTGTAAAGTTCATAGGCTCTGACACATAGTAGGTACTCAATAAATATCTTCTTCCTTTTTAAAAAAAAGTCTTTAGGTGCTAGGGATTAAGCACAGGGTCTCACATATGCTAGGCAAGCACTCTACCACTGAATTACACCCTCAGCCTTCTTTCCTTTTTTTGGTTTCACCTTTATGGACAATAACTTTAAAGCATTAAAAGTTTTAAATGTCAAATTTTTCTGGAAAAAAAAATACAGATTAGGAGACATTCAAAAAGTCTTGATCAATTGGTTCAATGTGCTGAAATATGACTATCTTTTTATTGTGATCCCCATTTTAATACATATACAATTGCTTTCAACTTTACAGTTCTCAGGCACATTTTTAAAGCAGGTATCAAATACCAGTTATAGAATCCTCAAATTTGCCAGGCACGATGGAGTATGCTTGTAATCCCAACTACTCAGAGAAGTGAGGCAGGAGGATCACAAATTCAAGGCCAGCCTGGGCAACTTAGAGAGAGAGACTGTTAAAATAAAAACTAAAAAAGAGCGGGGATGTAACTCAGTAGTAAAGCATCCCTGGGTACCACCCAAGTACCCACATATACTCACACACACAAAACAAAATGCTAAAACAATCTCTACAAAGAATGAAAAGAGCTAAAAGATACTAAAGTATAGAGCAGATGGCAAATTTTCTGTAAGTTTCCCAAGTTCCTTATATTTTAAAACAATGATAATAATAGTTTTTACATGAGCCTTATCATAAGGACTAAGGAAGGGAAGACACAAAAAGTCTACTGAGACGTAATACCTAGTATATGGTAAAGCATCCAATAAATGCTTACAATTACCTTTAAATATTAGTCAAAGGCTAATATTAAGACAAAACTACAAAAGCATTTTAAAAATAGGAAATACGTTCCTTTATCTCAAATTGTTTTCTGTGAAAACCATCTTTTTTTTTAAATATTTTTTTAATTGTAGATGGACACAATGTCTTTATTTTATTGCTTTGTATGTGGTGCTGAGGATCGAACCCAGGGCCTCACGCATGCGAGGCAAGTGCTCTACCGCTGAGCTACAGTCCCAGCCCAAAACCATCTTTAAAACTTACTAATATATATATTTAAAAATATTTTTAAGGGCTAGGGCTATGGCTCAGTGGTTGAGCGCTTGCCTAGCATGCGTGAGGCACTGGGTTCGATCCTCAGCACCACATATAAATAACAAATGAATAAAATAAAGATCCATCAACAACTAAAAAAATTAAAAAAAAATATATATATATTTTTAAGAAGTTAACACAATTAACCTCTTTTTTTTTAAATATTTTTTTAGTTTTTGATGGATCTTTATTCATTTATTATTTATATGTGGTGCTGAGGATTGAACCCAGTGCCTCACGCATACTAGGCAAGCGCTCTACCACTGAGCTACAGCCCCAGCCCCCACAATTAACCTCTTAATTGTGTTATTTATTTATAATTATAGTATTATTTATTCATAATTATAGTATTATTTAGAATAAGGGATGTGGGTTTAAATAACCTTGAGGAAGGTTCTCATTTTGTAGCTGTTACTATAGCAACCTGCTGCCACCTAGTGGCAGTGTACTTATTAATAAATTGAGAGAACATTTTTCTTGGGACAGTGCTAAGGGAAAAAAGCTAACCCTTAAAATTAACAAATAAAGAGTTCAAATTTAAATGTCATGTACTCAATATAGAAAAGAGGTAAAAATTAACTCACATGACAGGAAGAACTAACAATGCAACTCAAGAAATCATTTTGCATATTAACACTTACCACAATATTCTTAAGAAATACAGAAGCTAAGGGGTCAATTCTTCTATTTATTTTCTTAATACCATTCCCTGACATTCTACCCTCTAAGAAAATAACAACACTTGAAGTTTAGCTAAAACTTTTGAAATAATCTTGCAGAGTATCATCTCTTCCTCCTCACAGGTGCAATACTGTGGCAATTCAGAGAGAAAACATTTACTTTCCAATTATAGGAAAATGTTCTGCACTTACTGTACTGGTTCTACTTGTATAGAATAATCTTTTCCCCCTCAGTTACACATTTATGTTTTAATTTGTTATCACTAAACCCTTGGCAAAAGAATGTAAACATTATCAAACCTGCTAGAACTACGAGATCTTCTTGATGCATTATAACTTCTGGGCGGTGTTCGGGACTTTTTATCCTTCTTTCTTTTTTCATCTATTTCTTTGGATCTGTCCTTTTCTCGTTCTTTCTCTTTGTCCTGGTCCTTTTCTTTCTCTTTGTCTCGCTCCTTTTCATGCTCTTTTTCTCGCTCTCTGTCTTTTTCCTTTTCTTTGTCCTTTTCCCGGTCCTTTTCTCGTTCTTTGTCCCGGTCTTTGTTTTTGCCCCGGTCCTTTTCTTTGTCACGTTCCTTTTCCCTCTCTCTCTCTTTTTCCCTTTCCTTTTCTCTATCTTTCTCTTTAACTCTTTCCTTTTCCTTGATCTTTTCTCGCGTATCTTTTCTCTTGTCCCTTGAAAAATAAACAAAAATAAGTAAATTTATAACTAAAAAAATTCTACCCCCCCAAAAGGACATCCCTCCCTCTTTCCTCAACAATTATCAACACAAAACAATTTACAATGGCTAAAGACATTACACACACATTTCTATATAATTCCAGTGTACTGGAAGCTGCAAAATGAAGAGATTACCAGGCTGAGTTGAGTAGTTTGGAAACCTCATGAGTCATACTGACCATCAGATTCAAATCAGTGGCAATCAATATTAATCCTAGATTACTAAAACAATCAGAAAAAGAGTTTTATTTCTCATCAAAAGCCTAAACCACAGCAGAAAAGCCAATTAAACCAATGAAAAAATTACCTCTTTTTTTTTTTTTAAACTCACCGAGAACGTGAACGACTCCTTGACTTCCGTCTCTCCCTTGATTTAGAGCGTTTTTTATGTGGGCTCTTAGATCTACGTCTATCTTTCTGTCTTGAACGTGATCTGTTATGGGATCTACTCCTGAAGAAACAAATTATTTAAAAATCAAAACTTATTCTTAGAACATTTTTTTAAAAAAGTCTTTCAAAACAGGAGAATTTAAAAATCAATCCTAACTGTATCAACTTTTTTAAATCCTCTCATTTAATGCTTTGGTTAAATTACTAGAAAAAGTTTACTTATTTGAAACTTTACCATATATTTCATTGTCTAGAATACAAAACAAAGAATGTAATAGTCATTCCCTATGTCAGACTTAAATTGCTATTTTCAGATGTGGCTTTATTTTGCAACAAATTATTACATGCCTAATTAGCAAAGAAGATTTTTCCCATAGTCCAAATTTTCATACCAAAAACAGTCTTTTAACACTTGACTGTAAACTGGTAACAACGCCTTGATGGGGAGTAGTGGTTATATGGTTCATTTCTACAAATTGTTGTGTACTGTTTATCACAACAGTAGGAAAATAGGTACAAGGAAACAAAATAGTGAGTATGTAATAGGAAAACAAAAATCATTTTGCATGAGGGAAAACTACATAAAATCAAATCGTTAGATTTGTGATGCCTCTGTGTTAAAGCTATAACTATGACCATGGCTATGAAAAGAACCCTTTGTTAATGGAATTCTTCCATGGAAAAATACCTGTTATTTCAACTCTGAATAGTCTCTTTCCCCACTGATAAAACTGTGTTTTTAAATACTTTTTTTTTTCCATAATGAGCTACCTCAGGCACTATTTATTAAAATACAACAAAACAGATGCGCACAACTTAAAATAAAAAAGTGATTAGACTCACCAGCTTTGGAGTATGACAATTTGGCTCTAAAGCCCAAAACCACTAGCTGGGGGAGCACTAGCAAGTCACTAACCTCTCTAACTCTGCATTTCTTCATCTATAAAGTGGAATCAGAATCACACCTATAACTATCATGAGGATCAAATCAGATGATGTATGTAAAACTGGCTTGCAGTCTCTGGCATAGCATAAACACTTAAATCTCAATTCTCGGTATTATTATCATCATCATAAAAAATAACTTAAGTTTAACATAAATGTAAACTTTAAGTTATATCTTTATTTATTCCAAGGAGGTCAAATGAACTTCCATAGTATGTTGTATATAAAATAATACACAAATATCTACAAGATATAGTTAAATGGCCATGCTTGTGGTATACTACAAAACCAGAAATATCTCCAGTTCCATTACTCTTGAAATTTATTTTTAAACTTATCTTTCAGTTAGACCAATTGTTATGGGTTTTTTTACCCTCAGCATTAGAGATTAAGCTCAGTGGTGTTCTACCACCAAGTTATCTCCCCAGCCCATTTTGTGCTTTGAGATGTGATCTCGCTAAAAATGTTGAGGTCGGCCTCAAACTCACAATCCTTCCTGCCTCAGCCTTGTACGTAGCTGAGATTACAGGTATGTACCACCTCACCATGTTCCTACAGCTAATTTTCAACTGCTCATCTATTATACAGCTGTAAAAATAATGCACTTGAGGAAAGAAATAACATTTTTTTTTTTGGTACTGGGGATTGAACTCAGGGGCTCAACCACTGGGCCACATCCCCAGCCCTATTTTGTGTTTTATGTAGAGACAGGGTCTCACTGAGTTGCTTAGCGCCTCGCCGTTGCTGAGGCTGGCTTTGAACTCACGATTCTCCTGTCTCGGCCTCCCTAAGTGCTGGGATTACAGGCGTGCGCCACCACACCCGGCTTTTGTAACATACTTTTACTACAAGAAAATAATTCAGAGTTTGCTGAAATCTTTAGCACTAAAAACCTAAGAGACATGAAGGCCAGTTAGCAGATATTAAGGCAGACTTAAAACTTAGAGCATTCTTAGTCTGTTTACAGATATTCACATTGCTTCTATGTACTCAGTAAAAAAGCTTAAGAATGTTCTAGTTAACCTTGCTAAAAATATAAATAATTCTTTTGTTTCCTCAAAACAGTGTTTTCCCGGGGCTGTGGCTGTAGCTCAGTGGTAGAGCACTCACCTGGCATGCATGAGGCACTGGGTTCAATCCTTAGCACCACATATAAATAACAAATGAATAAAATAAAGATCCATCAACAACTAAAGAAATATTTTTTAAAAAAATGTTTTCCAACAATAATTAAGCAATGAAACTTCTTTTAAAAAATTATGAATAGCCCTAATCAATTTAAGTTAATAATAAAGAACTGAACACTTGGCCTATCTTACCCTGTAAGTTCTAAGATTTCAAATCACTGCCCAGTAGTAATGATTATACTTTAATTTTTTTAAAAAATATTTTTTAGTTGTTGATGGACACAATGTCTTTATTTTACTGTTTTGTATGTGGTGCTGAGGATCGAACCCAGGGCCTCACGCATGCAAGGCAAGTGCTCTACTGCTGAGCTACAATCCCAGTCCTGATTATACTTTAATTTTGACATTAAATATTTTCAGGTCTTTATCCTACCCACTAGTAGTTTTCTGATTAAGAACATTAAAAGCATTCAAGAGTAGGTCTAACCCAACCAAAGACAAAGACTTATTAGCAGTTTCATTTTCTAAATAATTTACAAAATTATATTTTAAAATTAAATTGTAAATAAATAACAACTTACCATCAAGCTGTATCAAAGTTCCTTTGTAAATCAGTTGTTTTCCATTAAAATATTACAAAATGTCTTACAGTTCCTATGCTGGTCTGTAAAGGTTACTTAACTTGAAAAAACATAACAATTCTAGTACTACCAACCTTTTCTAACACTATCTCTATAAATAAAAAATGTAAAAAGGTACACTCATACAATACTGGTAGGACTGCAAATTGGTACAACCATTATGGAAAGCGGTATGAAGTTCCTCAGAAAACTTGGAATGGAACCACCATTTGATCCAGCTATCCCACTCCTTGGTTTATACCCAAAGGATAAAAGCAGCATACTACAGTGATGTAGCTACATCAATGTTTACAGCAGTTCAATTCACAATAGCTAAACTCCAACCTAGGTGTCCTTCAACAGATGAATAAAGAAAGAAAATGTGGTATATATGCACAATGGAATATTACTCAGCCTTAAAGAACAATGAAATTATGGCATTTGCTAGTAAATGGATGGAGCTGGAGAATGTCATCCTAAGTGAAATAAGCCAGTCCCAAAGAACTAAAGGCTGAATGTTTTCTGATATACAGATGCTAATTCACAATGGGGGAGTAGGCATTAGGGAACAATGGAAGTACTTTGGATTAGACAGAGGGGAGTGAGGGAAAGGAAGGGAGCATGAGAGTAGGAAAGACAGTAGAATGAATAGGACATTACCTTAAGTACATATATGACTACACGACTAGTGGGATTCTACATCATATACAGCCAAAATGAGAAATTATACTCCATTTATGTATCATGTGTCAAAATGCATTCAACTGTTATGTATAACTAAATAGAATAAAAAATACAAAGTATCAAAATTTGGACAAAATGGAAACACATCTCCCAAGTCCTAGCTACTGCACAATGGCAAGAAACCCCTTTCTCCTGCTAACAATAATAAAGGGAAGGAACACAGAAAGAGGTGGTGTTGAGGGGTTAAGCTCAACTCTCCTTTAAGTTGACACATTGTAATTTTACATTTCTGTGGTGTACAGTGTGACAGTGCAATACGTCTACAAAATGCACAGTGATCAAATCAGCTTAATTTAGTATTTCTATCTCCTGAGACATTAATAATTTCTTTGTGCTGGGAATGTTTAAACTCCTCTCTTCTAGTTCTTTGTTAAAAACTATAATCATCCTACCATGTTTTAGAACATGAGCAGTACTTAACTGTATTTTGGCACCCATTATCCAACTTCCTCCAATATCCCTCCACCCTTTAGCAACCAGATGTCTTAAGCTCCTTAATGTGAGTGGTATTTGTCTTTCTAAGTCTGGAAAAGCATGGTTCTAGAAGCATCTGAGATAGTAAAAAAGCAGAAGACAGGTGGGCCCATGAGCAAGACCTGAGGATATCAGCTCCCAGTGGCAGAGGAGGGAAATCCAACAGAGGCCACTATCCCCTCTCTAACTCCTGGGGATTAAGAGGGCTTCTTCCCAGTCAAGATCCTTAAGTCAAACGTTTTTCAGTAAGATATTTTTCTACTCCTTTAAAAAGAATAGAGAACTTGTCCTCTTTTGTATGCTTACGAGCTTTGTCAAGGCTGTGTGGGTAAAAGTAGAATATGCTGACCAAACATACACACACACCAAAAGCTACTGATTTCTACTGTTACATAGAAAATAACTCTCAGCCAGGTGCAGTGGCGCACACCTGTAATCCCAGCACTTTGGGAGGCTGAGACAAGAGAATCGCGAGTTCAAAGCCAGCCTCAGCAAGGGTGCTAAGCAAATCAGTGACATGCTGTCTTTGCATAAAACATACAATAGGGCTAGGGATGTGGCTCAGTGGTCAAGTACCCCTGAGTTCAATCCCCAGTACAAAAAAGAAAGAAAGAAAAAGAAAAGAATTCTCATGCATATCAAGAACAAGAATTCACAAACTTCCATTTAGACTGAATGATACCATTGGAGGGGGGACTAACCAATATATATATAGTACTTCAAATAAAAATCTTGCAGTGAACAGTGGATAAAGTGGATAGCTCAATTATTTGCCTAATTTCAAAAAGCACATACAGATTCACATAGATTATCAAGGAAACCACAATGTTAATCATGGAGGTTAGCTCTCTCATAACCCCTCAAAATAAGATTCTTTTTCCTCAGTATAGTTATTATTTTTCACACACTTTTATATTTCTTTGCTCTTCTTTATCTTCACCACATCCTGTCAATACAGGAATGTCCACTCTAGCACCACTGCTACTCCAGCTCTGCCTTCTGCTGCACTGCCTTATTTCTTGTACATGAAAACCACTTCCTTTACTTGATTCTGAATCTGCCTTACACCACCATCTTGTTGACATTGAAACAAAATTTCAAAGAGATTTTGCAAACTGATTAATAGAAACCTATATACTACTAAATGGCTAGGAGTATGGTTATTAGAAACAAAGAAAGAATAATCTATTTTCCTTTATCATTCACTGAATCTCTGTGATTATCACAGAAAAACAGACTCAACTGGGCATGCCGGAGAGACTCAACACAGAGCACAGTGCTTTCTTTCCTTCCTTCCCATCAATCCCTCTGCCTTCTCCAATATTGCCATAACATGCACACATACTTTCTCTCCTTCCTGAAGACATAAGCATCATGACATGCAATTAGGATCCACTATATATATATATATATATATATATATATATATATATATATACTTTCACATTTCAAAAAGTCCCCTCCACATCTTAAAAACAATAAAATATCACTTTAGATATGATTCTTAAGGTGCTTGCAGTCAAGAGGGTATTATTCCAAGTTTACATTTTGTTTGTTTCCAAACACAAAGCAACGACAGACAAAAGAGAAAACAAAATGCCAAAGGTATAATCAAAAATAGGAAAACAAAAAAACAGTGCTTAAGGACAGGACAATAACTCCCAAGATGAGACTGCAAGTTACTCTGGGGTTTCAGCTCCAAAAGTGGTCAGAAGAGGGCTCTTATCACCAGGAGTACCAAGAACTTAAGGTGCTCCATTTGACACATGGTACTTGGAGACAGGAAATTGCTTGCAACCAAGATCTGGGGGTGTTGTTCCCCAGACCTGGAATGGACTGGGAAAAGAAAACAAAAAAGCCACAACTTGAACAATATTTTCAGCATAACCACTATATATGTTCCCTTTTCTCAAAAGAATGAAGTTTTTGCCACTCTGTATAAAAATTATGCTTAGAAATCTATCAAGATAGCATCTTTAGATAGAAACCAACTTCTAAAATGAAAAATTAGTTGAACTATTAAAACTAAGTATCAAACAAAATTTCATTCTTAACTATAGTCTTCTAAGCAGAGCAATATTTATTAGTAACCACACTAGGTAAACACACTAATGAAATTTCTAAATTCTAGTATTTTGACAAAAATCCATAAAATCTCAACTATTTTAAATAAGAAACTGGAAAAAAAAAAGTGACAGAAATTCTCACCTGTGTTTTGACTGTGATCTTTTCCTTCTAGAATGGGATTTTGAGCTAGACCTGGACTTTGAGCGAGTGTGGGAACGAGATCGACCGCCTTTTCTTTCATTGCTCTTTCCAGACTCTGGGAGGAAAAAACCACTTTGCAGTGTAAGCTCAGAACAATTAAAGATCCCAGTTAATAATTAGGCACAAGTGGAATGTACCACATATAGTGCAAGGGGCCTACTCTCTGTACATCCTCCTCCTGTGCAATTATCCTTCAGAAACATCCAAGAAAGTCATTGCATAAACTCGTTGAGTGCAGCCACCCTGCAGCAGTACATATAAACCAGATGATTATAAACAGCTGTTCGTAATATTTTGTTGCTGCCATAACGTACGATTAAAACATGTCTGTAATTCCTATGACAGTGATTTAAGTCCTTTCTGTTTATTTTGCTAGAATCGAAGTTTAAATTCTGAGTGTTAATTTAGAAAATCCACTCCAAGGTTAAACACCTAGACATTTTTAGACTGGATTTTAAAATCATTTTATTGAGCAACACAAAGTTTGAATAAGTGTTCCCTTACCCAGCTAAAACAGTTTCCTGTATTTTTTCTAAATCACAGGCTCTCTTTTCTAGGTTTAAAATTGTAACTTTGAAGCAAACTTGCTTAACATTTTAAATATATTTACTCTTTTCTTTTTAGCCTCACAATAACACTTATACTTTGCTTTCAGGAAATCATTTTGTACATTGATTTTGCTATTAAAATATAAAGAGCTAATAAACTCAAGCTAATGTGCCTTGATTCAGTATTATGGGAATAAAGACAAGATTTATGTTAAGTTGTTCTTTGAGTAAGCCACTTACTATTTTTTGAGTTTCAGTCTTCTTATTGGTAAAAATGAAGGGACTTAACATAATTATTTCTAAAATTCCTTCAGGTTCTAAGATTCTATGATCTTTAAGCTATGACCTATGTAACAACACCATGGCCTTACCTGGTTCAATAGCTGCTGAGATAAATGACTGAGCCTCTCGTACTCGCTTCATTACTTCTTCTAACTCCTTAGCTGCAGCCTGAGGTGTCATCTCAGGGGGTTTTACTATTGCATTGTTGGAGTGATTTATTCTAAATTAAAAATATTAGCATATCACAAATACACACCATATTTTATAAAACAGGAAACAAATGTTTATGATACTCTTACTGATGAGTCTAAGGATTTCTAAGAAGCACATTAAAACGATATAGCTAAACACAGAATAAACAAAAATAACCTCAAAACAATGATTCATCTCTCATCCCCACCTCCAGTCATCTCTTGCTAAAAAAGCTGTAAGCAAGGAAAAATAAAAAAAAAAACCCTAGCTGACTTCTTTAACACAGACCAGAATAATTATTTTCCATATGGCTTAGAATTATAAATGCTGATACCAATGTTAAAATAAATCATTTCTATTCTTACATTAGGAGATTTTGTTGATTTTGTTGATAATCTATGCACCCTGATAGGATGAAGGGAAAACTGTACCCAATGTGCACCATTTTAGTCAACCCTATTCCATGGTTTAGTCAGTTCCAACGCCTTTGAATGTGAAAGGCATCTGATAAAAATTCCCCTACGAGGCGAGAGTGGCTTCTCTGAATGAATACTCATCCATGCACACAATGAATGGAATTTGTCTGCCTCCATTTACCCTTTTTCCACATTGAGACAATTAGCTACCACTAAAAACAGTTACTTATACTTCACAGTAAAATCCTGATCAAATTGTATAACTAAAACAATCACCTATTAAATGAAACAAAACTACATTTGACTTAATAATCTGATGAAAACAATTTCCGGTCTTAAATATCTGAAAGGCTACCATCAATTTTTTAGAAATAAGGATATGAGCAAATCTTAAAAGTCCAATGTCTCATTTAAAACATTTCTGGGTATTTGGTATTACTTTCTTCCAAGGATTTGGAATTTACTGAAATTCATATTACCAGAAGTACAGTAGTATAGCCCACATGTTAAACTGCCCATTAGTTTAGAGTCATATTAAAAAACCAATCAACTAATTAAAGCTCACAAAAAGAGACTTAGAACTGTTATGCAGGGTGTGTAAATAATGTCAATAGTAAACTAGACCTTAAAAATAGAAAATGTCTCCAAATACAACTTTAGGATTTTAAAGGCTAAAATGGCATGTATTTCATTTATACTTAACACAGTCTTCCTTTCCACAAATTGCCAATTACTATTAAAAAGAAAAAAAAAGGCCTTCATTACATCAAATATACTTTAAAGTTTTTTTAAAATCATTAAAATTTCTTGTTTAGGATTTCTTACTTCAGTGGCCTGTCTCCAAACATAACTCCATTAAAAGCAAGGGCCCTTGGTACAGAATTTTGGTCTGCAAATTCCACAAAAGCAAACCGAGTTGGCTGAGTCTCATCACCTGCCATCCGCACAAACTTCACTTCTCCAACTTGTTTAAAAAATTCAAGTAGTTGATCAGCTGTTGTTGTCTGAGGAAACAAAGTGATGGTTTTAACAGAGCTACTACTTTATCAAGCAATATGATTTTTTAAGAGGAGGGAAAAAAAAAAAAACTATTGCCCTCTGTTTCTTCTTAAATCAGTTACCTGGGAATTCAAATTTCCAACATAGACTGTTCTCCTAATTTCATCAATTTTGGAAGGATCTACATTTCCCATAAGTGGTGGCTGTGGTATCTCTCCAAGTGTTGCAATATTGGGGTCTAATGCTGCTGCTGGTATAGCTCCCAAACTGCTAAGTGAAACACCAAGCTGTAAGATGACAAAACAAATGAAAAAACAGGGCACATATTTTCTATTAGTATCCAATATTAACCATTCTTTAATCTTGACAAGAATGGATCAACTCAACAAGACTGGAAGGAGACTAAGGACTACCTAACTTTAAGCCATGTATATTTTTGAATTATTAAGACAGGGAAATCACATTACTTTTGAACCTAATTGAAATATAATCTATTTCTTAACTACCTGATTAACTACCTTTAACCTTGACACTAAAAATGAATAGCTGGGGCTGGGATTATGGCTCAGTGGTAGAGCACTTTATTGTGCACATCAACAACTAAAAAATACCTTTAAAAAAATAAAAATGAAAAGCTGATTCTCAATATTCAAGGTAGTTATCCCCTATAAAGTTTCTATAAACAATGAATTATTACTGGATACTAAACCATTGTTCCTAAGGAAAATATAAGATTAAGTTCCCAGGAGCCTCTGGCCACAACACATTCATCTTCACTGATAAATATATAATTTTGTTTTATGTGTTTGTTTGAAGGCCCCTGAGTTAATATGTGTTGATTCCTTACGACTGAACTCATGATCAGCAGTACAACAACTTAGAAGCTTATCTAACACACACATTTTCTTCATAAGGTACATCGCAATCTACCTGGGCTTTTACTATTTAGCACTTCACTTGGGGGCCTATGTAAATAGCAAAATCAACAACAAAAGGCACACAATTTTAAAATGTGACACAAAAGAGATTGCAAAAGTATGCTTGTATATAGCATGAATGCCAAAATAAGAAGGCAGTGTCACCTTGTTTTGACATCTGGGAATACGCACATCAAGCAACTCAAATTTCTCATCACTCTGTGTATCTGAAAATGACCACAAAAGCACTGCAACTAATGATTTTGAGGTTTCAAAAAAACTTCACTTGGGGCTAAGGTTGTGGCTCAGTGGCAGAGTGTTTGCCTTGCACATGTGAGGCACTGGGTTCGATCCTTGGCACCATATAAAAATAAGTAAACAAAATAAAGACACTGTATCCATGTATAACTAAAAAATATTTTTAAAAAACTTTACTTAGTAAGTGAATTCACAAACAATAAGGATTAACTGTATGATGGTCATTCAAAAACATTAACTGTGTAAGTTCCTGATCATCAACAATTATCACAGCATCTCATTTTGCTGAGTTATTAACTTAATCCTCATACCAACCTTAAGAGGTAGACATTACTATCATGCCAATTTCACAGGTTAAAAAAAATAACCTTGGAGAAATTAAATTAATTTGCCAAAAATTACTAGACTACCAAGTGGTAAAGGCAGGGTACCAGTATGGATAACCTGAAGTTGAATCAGAAAAATTTATCTAAGCAAAAATCTAAAATAGTAAGTTCTTACTTATGTCAATGTTAAGACAAAGCCAAAAATATTCTGTCCTTTTGGGGGGGGTAATGGGGACTCAAACCAGGGGTGCTCTACCATTGGGCTACCTCGTCAGTCCTTTTTGAATCTCATTTTGAGACAGGATCTCACTGAATTGCTAAGGCTGGCCTCAAACTTGTGAGATACTCCTGCCTCACCTAAGTGGCTGGGAATACAAATAACTGTCTAAGCTCTTATTCAACAGATTACACAGTTCAATTTTCACCCCTTTCACAAGAGGGTACTTACTTATGTACAGTACAGTACTTACGGTAGTCAAGGGATTAGGAGTTGGTATGGGAAGCAATCCTGCACCAGGCATCAGACTTGTCATAGTTGGAGCAGGAGCCAATAAAGAGAGTGCTTTTGATTCCTCTGGGATTTTACCTGCAGAGGCAAGTTCCAAACATTACAGAGAGCAGAAACACCACACCAACTTTACACTATGATTTTACAATTACCCTTGCACTTAAAAAATAATAATAATAAATGAATCTATCTATCAGATCCGTATAAAGAAATAAATAAGAACTTAAGTCTTTCCTTTTATCCTGGCTCTACTAGGAAAAATAAAAGTGAGCAAAACTTCAAAGACTAACAATCTCATTAATGGAATATTATTTTAAAAATTGAATAATGTAGACAATTATTTAACACTTTGAGCTATGGGTCACCTGTACTGGAAACTTAATGTTCATGAACCAAACGATATCAAGCATGGACGCTTTCCCAGGACGGTGTTTTCGCGGTGATCGAAAGTTGTGTTACACATGACAACCGTTCGTGTTGGCTGCATCACTAATAGCACACAGAACATCAGATACAGAAAAGAAGAACATTTTTTAAAGTTTAATCCCCAGAAATGGCAAATAACCAAATTAGTCAAAAAAAAGAAAAAGAAAAAACAAATATGTGCGAATTGAAACTTGTTCCTTAATGAGTGCTCCTATTCTGTTACTAAAACTACCTTCTTGTGATGCAAACAATTGTGATAACCCTCCAACAGTTTCAAGTTCAAATAAACAGAAGAAACATAAACCTACTTCATGTATCAGCTTCAATTTAAAAGGAAGCCTACACCCATTTTGTTAATAAGGCATCTCATCAACATCAATGATGCCTAAAAAGAATCCAGTTTCAAAGAATATGCTTGGGGTGGAGTGGGGGGGCACCAAAAATTTGTGAGAATAACAACAACAAAAAAATTCCCTATCTCAGGTAACTTCTTAAAATTTAACTTTTAGAACCGATTTACATATACTTATCTGAAGACAAATGATTAATGCTTAAATGTCTTGCTTATAAACATTTTAAATGGTTAATAACAATAGTAACACTAAAATAAAAAAACTTATTTTAGAAACTAAAAAAAAATGCCTACAACCTAAAAAATGAAAAATTTACTCTGAAGTACATGATTTGGCATGTAACTGATTATTTTAATCAAATAATTTTGATTAAGGCTGAAACTCATACATTTTAATCTTAGCAAAAAAAATTCTGAAAAAGTTGACTGAGTGCAGTTATATTTAGAAGAACTAGTCAATGCTATAGTTGGCTAAGCATTTCCATTACGAATTTGTCAAAAATGTTGTAAAATAGTGTACATAATCACACCAAACTGAAATATAACATATGTAGTAATTTTCAAAAGCACCATGCCTGGTTTCAGTAGTAAAAATCCTATTTAAAACAACCATGTGCAGAGATGAATCTCTGAACATTATTATATGAATATATCTCTAAATATGGATGGAATTCAAGATGGAATTTAAAACTTGCTTTAAATATTGGTTATGTCTTATCTACAGGAACAGAATAAAAGGTACACTGTAGTAGCTTTAAGAATCTGCAGTATCTAAGTTTATATTACTTTGCCTAATTTCAAAAGTTACTTTATCATTTCAATGTTAAATTCTTGACAGAATAGATTTTTTAACATGCATAATGATAAAAGGTAGGTAGGCCTTATTGAAGACATTAAATAACAACCTATTTTGTATGTGTTAGTTACTTACTAGTATTAACACATGTATTTTTGTATACCCACATTGATACTACACTAAATATTAATACCACACTCACTTTGTCTGTTATACAGACTTAAAAAAGAAAAAGGTTTGAAAAATATGAACACCTTTGATAAAACTGGGACCCTGAGGTGAAAACTCTATGCTTCAGTATCCTAATTTATGCACCTAAAGAAATGAGTTCCAAATTTAATACTACTTGTCAATTAATAAGCCAAACTATCCATAAAGACAGTGTAGAACGATTATACAAACACAAAGGGGATTTAAATGAGCCAAAAGTTGATCACTTAGTATTACAAAGTCTCACTTTTGGCTTCAATACCAGTAGGCTATCAGACTATCACTGCCTTTTTCATGATAGTAATGAACTACTATAAGTCTAGAACTATAAGCTCAATAATATTTTTGTCTTATTCTATTAAAGGTACTTTAAGAAAAAGTTTCATTGCTCAATTTCCAAAATAAAATCCTATCAAATTTATTCTCTACATAATACCAGAGTACATAAAAGTATTTAAACAATCAAATTTAGCATTTTCCCCAAACTGTATTCCTTGATAATGGAGAGAAAAATACTATCCCTCGTATTACTTAAAGTGAGTCCTAATCCCAGAAGCCATTTAGAAACTGGTAACCTCTGAAGAATTTTCAACAAAAAATCCAAGCAAACAGAAAAACACGCACACAAATAATCAATAGTTTCTCAAATATCCATTCCCCACATAGGCAACAAAGTCTTCATAAGACAAGGAAATAAGCCGTATATAAACAATCATAAAAATGAAAGACCTTTCCTCCTACCCCCACACTGTAAGAAATTTGCTTTTCTTGATGATTTTGTATACCTAGAATTCTAGGGGGAAGGATGAAAATTAGAAGCCATTCATTCATTTTTATGAGAGTTATAGACTGGGGGGGGGGGGAGGCTGGGCTACAAAAATGTTACACTAAGATCAGGAAGTGTTCCTAAGATCCTTATAAGTGTTTTAATGTTTCAAGTATAAAATGTACCTGATCAATCTATAAACACCAATTAAGACTCACACTGAGCTTCTCAACACTATATTCTAATTTACTGCATGAAAAATTTATTTTGTCTTAAGGTTGAGCTGTGTTAATCATCTCCCAATATAATTTGTAACACGTTATGAACCTTAATGGAATACCATTTACAAAGAACTGGAAAACCAGCTCACAAGTTAAAGTGAAAGAGATTTAACAAAACAAAAACAAAAACAAAAACAAAAAAAAAAGGGACAAAATAAAGAAAAAGAAATGAAATTAAAGTAAAACAATAAAAAACAGAGACAGGGCGTCCATCTTCTGCGGTTCAGACTCCGATCTCATTTCCCCAATGAAGGTTTCACTTGACGGCAGGTTTAGTGGCATGGCAAACAATGCCTAACTCAGGCAAGTGTAACAGGTCTGCCTTGGCCAGTCTAGTCATCTAATAATGCACAAATATCACATAGAGAAAACATACAAAACCAAATTAATAGTCAAAATCCATCTACCAGAAAATGTGGACATAAAGTTATGACTGATGATTAGGCTGACACCTTTGTTAATGTCTGACCTTATCTTTCGTAAGTGTTAACATTTATAAAAAGAAATCTGAAATGCACGCAACAACAAAAAGAGATCATATTTAGACAAGTATAATGAAAGTATATTTTATTTTGAAATGGCATGTTTTATTAACAATAGTTAATGCTTAATAATATGAACCTGTTACATATCAAACATTACTTTTACAGATTAGGATTTCTCATGGTATTATCTGAACTAAAAAACAGCAAACTAAAAATCTTTTCTTAAAACTTTTTCTGATTTCTCTCATTTACATCATGATTGTTTCTAGCACATCAAGGGAAGAATGCAGTGACCTGCAGAGCAGACTGCTTGCCACACCACAGCACATCTCTTCTTAACAGAACTCCTCCACTGTAATGCTTTCCTTGGGTTTATTTCAAACCCACTATGCTATCTTTTTTAATACAATAAATGCATTATTTCTTTCCTAGCAGTGCACAATCAGACTTTTAACAGCTCACTGTGAAATTCTTCAGATTCCATAAATTCATCTCTGTTGTGTTTAACGTAATTAATGAAAAATGTGTATCTAAAGGTTTTTCTAATACCAGTTTATTTTATGTTAATGTTCTGAAATATTTAAATTACTATGAAAATATGCTTAAATTTTTATGTTTGAAATAGTAAAACTCTGTCTCTAAATGGTAATATGAAAAATACTTAAAAATCTATAAAATGTGCATTTATTCATCTCTATGAAGTAAGACAAACAATAAAAGGGATATCTACATGTCCATAACCTTGACTTTTTATGATAAATCAGTTAGGGCTGATACATTAAACATTCTATGGGAATATAGCAAGGTTCCAAAAAAGCAACACTGATATAAAATTCTTCCTTCCAATTCAATGTGATCTAACATAATAAAATACCCTGTGCTATTGGTGGTTTAATTTTGATATAATATTCCAGTTTAATAAACTTTCTACTTGTTTTTTTTTTAATGAGGTTTCTTACTATGAAATTTCAATACAAATTATATAGCACTAAACCATTTATCAGTTTCTTTCCCAATTCATTTTCCAATTTTGGGCTCACTGTACTTCTACAGAACTCCAGACAAGGATATATATAAATAAATAGTTAACTTTAATTCATTTTTAATTCATTTTCCCTACCCACTCTAACCCCCAAACATGATAAAGACCCTTTTAAATTTATCTGGAAGGGGAAAAAAAGCGAGAATGTCCTATTCTGGGACTTCAAAAATACCAGCCTAGTACTCACTGTATTTGACTAGTATGTTTTTGATTTCCCAGAACAGACATTCTGAAATAAGAATAAAACCCTGAAAGTGCAGCAAACTGCTTATTGTACATTAAACTGTTTTAATTTTAACCTGATTATTACAAGAGGTATTAAAAATTACATATAAAAGCCCATTAAATTGTTTCTTGGAAACTTCAATGTTGTAAATTAAGTTATCATCATCCACCAGGAAGTATCCACTTGTAAGGGCATGTAAATGATAACCCAATTCTAAAATCCATGTACACATGCCATAGTGCTCTAAATAAAAGTTAATTACAAACCAAAACTGTCAAAATTCAGCATAGCCTATTATATATGAATGGTTCTGTAAAAAGTTACTAAAAATATTATTAATAATTAGCTTTTAAAGCAGTCATAAAATTTAACAAATAGATACAAGACCCTTGGTCCTAATTCCTGTCTTCGACAACTATTTCCTTGATGGGTGCTTTGAAAAGTTGCTTACCAAGATTTTTTTTTTCAATTACTGTCCAAAAAGAACCAATTTAAAAAAGTAAATTCCAGTTACACAGTACACTAAACACTGAATATGAAACAATCATCTCACAGTAAAAATGTTATCTTAAAAGAATACCTGAAGATACAAATTATGAATATTTTTCTTATAAAGATTACTTAACCCCAATTGAGCAAAATGTATACACTTATTTGTAATATTATCAGTACTGTACACACAGGTAAATGCTTACTTCTTTGTACATTTAAAGTCATTTCCCATACCAATTTAACTATTTTTTTTAATCTAAAAAAGCTCTCTTCACAATCTGTAAATTTACTACAGCAAACTAAAGCAAACGAGAAGTCAAAATACCTTGTGCAGTTGTAAAATATTAAATACACGTAAATTAACCACTTTAATTTACCATTAGGTAAAAATTCTTCTCCAAATTTCATTCTTGCTTACACACACGCACGCATGCACGCATGCACGCACACACGCACACACACATCAGAGTGCTGACTACTTGCTAATTTGTAGGAAGCCAAAAGGCTATAGTAACAGAACAGAAATTAAAATAATAGGAAAAAAATGTGAGATACTAACCTTCTGCACAAGGAACAACTATCAGAGCTCTGTCAATAAAAACCGTGTTAGTTAGATGCTGGGCCACACCAACACTTGATGGGTCACGAAACTTAACATAACATACTTTGGAGGAAAAAGCAAGAGGAGCGTTGCTGCAAGATAAAAAACAAAAACAATTGCACTAATAAACATTTGCTTGGTTTTGTCATTTTCACTTAAAATCTTTCTTACATCTTCACATACTCTTACCTAATCAAGACTTATGAAATTTTTGTTGCTAGGGATCATTAAAACATGAAAATGGCAAAACTCAGTCACTTAATGGTGATGTCTCACTAGAGGCAATCTAGGCAGGCCTATAGCCTTATATATATAACTTGAAACTCAATCAATCCTGAATCTCAGTTAAATGTGACACCAATTAATGCAATCCAAAAATGTTTAACCACTGTGTCATCCTAAATAAGCAAAATCCCTTATGAAAGCTCCACTTTTCAAGAATTCAAATTTTGTAATCAGCTCAATTCTTCTTAAATGTGATTCCCCAATACTTATATCACCAAAAACAGGGTTGGGGGTATACAGCTCAGTGGTAGAGAACTTGGCAAGTACAAGTCCCAGGGTTCATCTTCAACTCAAAAAGAAAGTCATTAAAACCTGATGGTGGGCCGGGCGCAGTCGCACGCCTGTAATCCCAGCACTTTGGGAAGCTGAGACAGGAGAACCGCGAGTTCAAAGCCAGCCTCAGCAACGGCTAGGCACTAAGCAACTCGGTGAGACCCTGTCTCCAAATAAAACACAAAATAGGGCTGAGAATGTGGCTCAGTGGTTGAGTGCCCCTGAGTTCAATCCCCGGTGCTAAAAACAAAACAAAACAAAAAAACCTAAACCAACAACAAAAATACCTGATGGTGGGCTGGAGTTGTGGCTCAGTGGTACAGCGCTTGCCTAGCATGCATGAGGCACTGGGTTTGATTCTCAGCACCACATAAAAAAATAAATAAAATAAAATAAAGGCACTGTTTCCATTTACAACTAAATTTTTTTTTTTTTAAATCTGATGGTAGTCTTAAAAACAACCAGATAATACGGAATTAAATAAAGATTTTTTGCATATACCAGTTAGTTTCAGGATACGTGGAAATGTGATTTTCCAAACATTCCCCTCACTGAAAATTATAAACAAAATTTTATACATTTTACTGTTTTAGTAAATAGTATAGACTCTAATCCACTGATTCAATTCCATCTAGGGCAGATCTATAGTAAAAAGGAACCAGACACAGCACAAATAAAAGGAATTTTTCCATAATATGAATCTATCTTGTTAGATTCCAAAATTTACTACCCTTGTGGACATTTTGTCAACATATCCACAATTATTTTTCATTAAAGTCTGTAGTTGTCCGTAGCAGGAAAATGACCTAAATATATACCTAATCTATAATATAAATGTATACTCATTTGAAATATTAAGATTTTTTACACTGAAGAGAGATCATATGAAAAACATCATGTATAACCGGGATAGTAACAGTAGTTTACTGTGGGTTACAAAACAGATCTAGGAAGTTAGCCACATCTCTGAACTAGAAAATGGCAAAGTCAAGATCTGAAGTCTAATCATGTAAATCCAAATGATGAAACCTTAATCATTCAACCAATCAAGAATTTTAAAACCATTCTAAGGGCTAATGGCATAACACAGTGGTAGTGTAAGAACATGCCCAGCAAGCGCAAGGCCCTGGGTTCAATCCCCAGGACACCTCTCCCCGTAAAAACACCATTTTGAGTTACTATTTAGTCATTCCACAAACACTAGTCATTTTTAATGTCATTCCACAAATACTAGTCATTTCAAATATCTTCTCTGTAATCCCTCACATACAGCAACAGATCTTTAAACAATGTAAAATAACCAAATTAATAACGGCTAAGTTTCCATATATGCTATTAAGCCAAACAGATAAAATGTATTTGCATTTAGAACTTGAAACTATATTTATCATTAACCTAACTGCTAAGGCTCACTAAGTTGGTTAAAAATAACCTCCTTCCTATTCAACTCAATTTACTTCCTCTGCCTAAGATCATCCAAATTTAGGATTCATACAAACCCTCACCAAAAACTCCCTTACCACCATCTGAGTCAAAGCACTTCATTAATTGCCTTAGAGGTAAATGTGTCCACATTTCACATTTACCCCACCATGCTTACATTACCAAATCTCCAGTTTAAGCCTCTCCTGAGCTCTAGACACCCAGATCCAAGGGCTGATAGTACATTTTGATCCATCCCTACCTCATTAAATCCAAATAGATTAACTATTCTCCTTCCTTACCAACTCTGCCCTTTGTCCTGTATTTCATATCTCAGTTAAAAATGTTATCACATCTCTTCCCAAGTCTGTAGTCCAGAAGTCACAGTCATTAGTGCTGTTTACCAAATACTTCCAAAGCTCCCTCTGAGTACATGGTAAATTCCATTTCTTTATTCCTTGAACATAGGTGTGGCCCTATAACTTGCTTTGGTCAATTAAATATGAGCAGAACTAATATGTCCATCCTGTAAAAGCTTTAAGAACCACTGGTTGGCTCTTTCTCTGACACAGTGACTAGCTATGTTCAAGAGATGGATGGATGGATGGTGGATCATCAGCTTCATCTCAGAATGTCCTCAATGAGTACGATTCTAACCTCACCAATTCAGCATAAGAAATAATCTGAGATTTGGTCTGTATCTAAAACCCTACCTATCCTGATTGAGAAATCACCCTTGATCTTTTCATCCTCTCCTCCTATTGGCCAATAAATCCTGCTGAGTCTACCTGCCAACTATTGTCACCATTCTCATTATCAATACCTTAATTCAGGCCTTCAGCACTTGTCACCTAGATCACTATACTGGTTCCTAACCAACCACACTGCATCCAACCTCAACCCTTATTGCTGTTTTTCCACAAAAACTGACCCTTCTAAACCCTAAATTGCATCCTGGCACTCCACAGATATTTCCTCAAAGGCACCCTTCTATTCTCACTTCATCATCTAAGTATATCCAAAACTCCAGGCACAGAAATACCTGTGGTTCTAAGAAAACATCCTAAACATCTGGGTCTCTGGACCTGCTGTTCCACTGAGCTATGATGTCCTGACTTCCTTTTTTTTTTAACACAAATTCACTTTTCTTCAAGGCTCAAGTTTCATGTCTTCCAGTAAGTCATCTTAAAATACCTCCTGCCTGTGCTACCAAGACATTCTACATAGCTTCAGCACAGGCATTATCACAATGTCCTTATGTGAAAACCCTCTGAAGAGCCTACTGGTGTATCTACCACAACTGATCAGCCCCATCAGAAAAGCCCATTCCACTGGCTGACCAACAACCTATAATTTGGGTAGTCAGGCTTGACTAAATGAATTTTAAACACTCAGATCTTTCTGTTAGGCTGAAAAATGGCTTTGTCAGATGATGAGGGAATACAGAATAGATCTGCAAAGAAACTGAGCAGATATACAGAAACGTATCTGACAACAGAGCCTCTTTAGCGCAAGAGGTAGACAGTCATCTCGATTGTTGATACCTTTCTGGTTCCCAGGCCCACTTCCCAGGAGGCCTAGCTTTCTATACTCATTATCAACTCTCAGTTCTTATGGTAGATTGGGTAACACTGTTTCTGTCCTTTGTAACCAAAAAATAAAATCTATGATTACAATGACCTACTAATACGCTAGCAATTTCAACAGGAATACCCTTTTAGCCCTGAAATCTTCATGAACCTGACAAGCTGTTACCTAAACTGAAAGATCCTTTTGTGAAAGAATGAAAACCAAATTATCATCATTGCAAATTAAAAACACACTACCAAATATTCCTAGTTGAAACCTACTTCATTTTAAACTTAAAACATCCACAAGAATGGGAAATCTGAGACTGATTTGCAAAACAGCTACATGTGAAGATATGACACCAAGATTTGAGAAATCTAGAACTGGTTAAAAATGTTTGTCTATTCTGTTCTAAAAGCCATTATTAAGCATGAAAGTGAGGTATGGATGCATTGCAGCTTTAAGCATTTTCTTAATTTTCTTTTTCTTTTCTTTTTTTCTGGTACCAGGGATTGAACTCAGCAGTACTCGACCACTGAGCCATGTCCCCAGCCCTATTTTGTGTATTATGTAGAGACTGAGTTCCTTAGTGCCTCACCGTTGCTGAGGCTGGCTCTGAACTAGCAATTCTCCTGTCTCAGCCTCCCAAAGTGCTGGAATTAGAGGCGTGCACCACCGCACCCGGCTGTTCTTAATTTTCATCTCCAATTACCCTCTTTGAAATACAATAAAGCCCAACTTACATTTACTTTATAAAAATGTAAATATCTTAGATTTTCAAGAGAGGTAGTAACATTTTATTTTGAACATAATACTAAAATGTGATCGTGGCAAGCCACACAGATGATAAATCTCAGCAAACAAATGTGTATTTATTTATAAATCAGTATATTTCCAAACCTTATATTTAGATATTTCTCTCTAGTGTATCTAAACCAATAAATTTTTACTTTTCATTTTTTATGTGTTGGGGAATCAAACCCAGGGCCTCAACATGCCAAGCAAGCACTCTACCATTGAGCCACAACTCCAGTCCCTATATTTACTTAAACAGGATTGTCATTTTTAATTTTGACAGTTTTAATTTTAGAAGCAGGTTACATATTCCAACTAGTCTAAACATAATACTCCACAGAAAGTAGCAATACCCAAATTTAGCAGAGCCTGATTTGACTGTTTGTCTTCTTTCATTCCACATGATGATGGCACATACACTTTTCCAAAACCAAGATGGTATATGTCCTACATTTCACATCAGTGTACATTGAACATTAGTATACATGCTTTAGAGGAAAAATAGAAAAGAATATAATTAACATGGGCAAAACAGAGTTTTATGTATGGAAATACTAACTGATACATCATTTTATCATATGGCTTCTCCACAGGGCTCCAATGATACTTTAGACAGCACAATTTCTCCTTATATAAGACTTTCTTATGAACTACTAACACTGCCAGTAAGCCCACTAATCATCACTGCTGACAATCAAAACACACTACCAAACGATGCAGCTAAAATATACCTATATGTTTCATGATAGAATTTCCAAACACAACATATTTGGGACATATTAGTCTTTAAAAATTACTATAAATAAAGTATAGGGATGCTGTTACAGTTTAAGTGAAAAAAGTTTACAATTATAATTGTATGAATCCTTTGATAATACATTATAATAAATACACATAAAAAACTGGAGGGAAATATATACAAATGGAGGGGTTATGATGGATGGTAGGATCACAGGTGTTGTTTCTTTTTCTATATTTTCAACAAAGTGGTTATATTGATCATTTTAATTTTTTGACTAAATAAGCTTGATTAAGTAGTTGATAGATTTTACCTTTCATTCTTGGAACTTTTGAAGAGCAGAGAAGTGAAGGAAACCAGAAAGCAAAAAACACAACACAGGTAAAATCTCTAGGGTGAGAAATCAGGACAGGATTATCCTTTGGGGGTTAGTCACTTGAAGGAGGGCACAGGGGACCTGCTAGAGTGCTGACACTCCTGACTGTATGCTAGTTACCTGGACATGTTTACTATGTGAAACATCATCAAGCAGTATACTCATAATCTGTTCATTTTTCTGTCTGTACATTACACTTCAATAAAAAGTTTGCTAAACAAATAAAAATTTCTTACTTGTGTAAAATAGTTTTAATGAGCTATGAGATTCACTTACTACACAAAAAAATAAAACAGTAACTCTGGATATTTAACCACCTGACAGTACAAAAAAAGAATGATAAGTCACAAATAAGAATAATGTTTATAATAAATGCTTATAAAAATTTCATTGTTTAAAAATTAACCTGATCACTGGCTTATGCCAAAAGAACTAATTTTTAAAACCTGAATTTTCATTTTAGCAACTGAAGTCGTAATTTTTTTGTGTGTGTATGGTGTTGGGGATCAAACCCACAGCTACACACGTTACACAAGCAATCTACCACTGAGCTAGTCCCCAGTCCCATGAAATTTTAGTAAAAAAAATTTTCACATTCAATAAAACAAATTCATTTCCAATTTCAAAACAAATGTCTGCTCAGCTTCCAAAGATTAATTTTAAAAATACTGTTTTTAGGATAGTACAAAAAATTTTGTGTCTTCAATACAACTACTACTGCTGCATTTTTGTCCAGTCCAGCCCAAATCTACAAACATGTCTTTAATATAAGGACGAGGTAATAACTTCATTATGAGACAGAAAACCTGTTAATAAAGTGCATCAATATTGCTACAAAACAAGAATGAGAAGAATGTGAGATCTTGTATTGCACTTACAGAAAAACTAAGGAATTCTCTCCTGACTTAGATGTATTTTCTTGGGGTGCGGGACGATGTATATTATTGAGGATTGAACCTGGGGCACCTTACAACTGAGCTAAATCCCCAGTACACTTTTTTTTTTTTTTTGGAGACAGAATCTTACTAATTTGCCCAGGCTGTCTGGGAACTTAGGCTCCTCCTCTATAGGCTTGGCTTATGTGTATTATACTTATGCTACAATTGTACCAACAGTTTATGACATACTAACTCTATTTTAATGCAACATCTTTGACTTTTAAACTCCAAGTAATAACACTTAATTTTTTTTTAAAAATCCCATTACTAAGTGTCAGATAATAACTGGCAGTGTATTACCACCCAAACCCAGAATTCAATCATATAAATGGTATTAGGCTGGCAATGAAGATTACTCTGTGATATACTTCCTCTATCTATGAGATACCACAAGGTTAATTCTCTGGGTTCATGTACAGGCTATTTTAATGACTGACTCCAATTCTTCCAGGATACAGCACTCCTCCAAACACTTCTCAATTATGAAACACTGAGTACTTAAAAGACGGCTGAAAGCATCTGCAAAAGTTAAGTAATCTATTCAAAGCTATACTGCCATGGCTAATCAATCAAAATGTATATGTGTGCACTTATACATTAGTCTTGTCAAAAATGTATTACTTAAATTAAGAAACAACCTCTATAAACTCAGATGATGGCCTGTTCCACAAGACAGAACGGAAACACAAAGTGTTTATGTCATGAAGAATTTTTTAAAAGGTGAGGGAAGAGGGGCTTGTTCTAGATTAACTAAGTGTCATAGTTGGTCTCTGATGATAGACTAGATCAAAAAAAGAAGGGAAAAGAAGCAGTATTAGAACAATGGAAAAATTTTAATAATCAACTGTAGCAAAAAATTAGTAAGTACACTTGAAAGGAACTTGGGTGTTTAATGTATTATTTCAACTTTTCTGCATGCACGAAATACTTCAAAACAAAAAACAAAAACGTATGCATCATTATGAAATAAGCCAAATCAAATACAAATTTTCTAAAGGAAAGAAATCCTGGGCAATTACTTCCTCTTCCTTCAAAGGATTTTGATGTACCGAACAAAATATTGTGGTTCTTAATATCCTAAAGATCTACCCTCAAAAAAAACAAAAACAAAAAACGTTTATGCGTACAAGAATGTAAGAAGCCCGCAAACCTCGTACAAGTTTCAAATTTTCCGATTAGATAATATTGTAGAAGGGAAATTTACCACTTTAAATACACTGCTTGCTAAGTGGCTGCGGCCTATGAATGCAGTCAAAATCTGAACTTTAAAAGCACGTACACAGTAGAGATAATCCTCCACCGATTTACTCCTTCTTTGAAAGGTCTGAGACAATGTAACTATCCAAGATAAAATTTTAATCTATAACCAAAAGGTCGAACAGACATGGTCTTTAAGATCACAACTGGGCTGGGTTAGATAAACCAAAATGATGCTAAGTTTCTGAGTTCACCCTGGGTAACAAAAACAACCGCAATTTCATCTTGTCATCAGCCTAGACTTGGCTGGCACCAAGATCCTAAGAACCGCGCAGTTGCTCAGGCACAGTCCCCGCGAATTTCAGAGCGCAAAAAACGTTATCAGGCGTTTGCCATGAGGGCCATTCTGGGCCCACCTGCGGCCATCTTAAATAGGGGAGGGGAAAAAGGATGGGGCACTGAATTCAAAGACCAGGCAGAGAACACAAGTCCCGTAGGCACGGGAAAGGAAACTACTGCAAATCCTTTGTAAGGGCTCGGTGCAGAGGCTGAGTCTCAAAGTCTGACTAACAAGGACAGCAGGACCGTGAGGTTGCGGGACCCAGTGCCCTAATCAAATATGGGCACCAAGGTAAGACCAGGCGATCACGTGACGGCGCCGCGCGCCCGCGCTCTCCCCCACGCCTCGTTCCCGAGATCTCTATGGCGCCTGCGCCCCTCCCCCAGCCGATCTCCTGCACTTACTCCGGGGGGTAAAGCCGCAGCTCCTCGATTTCTCCTAGGAAGGAAAAAAGAGTCCGCATCTGCTCGCTAGTCACCGCTGACGATAGATTCGTCACCTGAATTACCGCCGTAGGGGTAAGGCCGAAGCCTAAGCCCAAACCGAAGCCTGCGCCGCTGTTCATCCCGATCCCGCTGCCGCTGCCTTCCCGCTCCCCAACGTCTACGACGCGTCAGCGACGGAGCCAGGAAAGCAGAGGACGCGCGGCCGCGAGCGCGCTCCCGCTGGCGAATTCGCGACGCCGGGCAGGTCTAGCCGCCCATTTCACAACTCCCCTGCTCCCTGGGCTGCGCGCGCCAGCCGGAAGCGTCGCCCCGGCAACCCGGCGGGTCTCCGGCGGCTGCACCCTCTGTCCCCCGGGGTCCCTGGCGCACTTGTCACTTCTCTTCCCGCTAGGATTTTGATCGGTGTTACGGGGCTTTTTGATTGTTTATTTTTTCCCTAAAACTCAATCACGTTTTCCTGCTCCTCTCGGCATGGAAGACGTAGGTCTTTCCGGTCTTTAGGTCAGGCGGGGAAATGAAGCGGCCTGGCCTGCCAATGCCACCCGGTCATCACTGACAAATACTTGCCCAAACTGCAGCGCAGCATTATTTAGTACGGGCGGCTCCCCCACGCCACCTACCTTAAAAAAAAATTGACATCAATGCTAATTGTGAAAAATCTTGGAAATTTTTACAAAACGTGGAGGTTCCGATTGAATTAAGTAAGGAGGCAGTAAACCAAAGGCTCTGCGATTGTTGTTTATAGCGTAATTTTTTTCACTCGTTTTGCAGATATTAGTATTTATTGTTATATACTAGACACTCAGACGAGGACACGTAAGGGACACAGACGATCCACTTAGAACTTGCAGCCTGATGAGAGACAAAAGTATGTGAGTCTAGAGCAGCTCTTCCCAAATTGCCGACAGCCACACAACCCTGAGGGTCCTGAGACGCTTTCAGTGGGTCCTCAAGGTCAAGACAATTTTCATACTGCTACTAAGGTTTTATTAACTTTTTCACTTTATTGACATTTGCATTGATAATCTAAAAGCAATAGTAGACACCTTACCAGGAACCAAGACGGTGTCAACAAACTACTACTTTATATTTTGTATTCTTCACCTTGATTCAGTCACACCAGACAAAATTTAAGATTTTTTAAGTAAAGATTTTCTCTTAAAGAATATTCTTGACAAATGAGTAAAAAATAACTAATCTTATCAAATCTGCCTCTTAGAATACCGGTCTCTTAAATAATAAGTGTAAAGAAATGGAAAGTACTTCTGCTGCATGCCCAAGTAGGAACAGTTGTCTCCAGGAAAAGCACTTACTTGAATTTTCATACAAAAGTACAAGTTTTGCCAAACATGTATCTGCCTCTTTGAGCTTAAAAACTTGCAAGTACTTTTCTGCTAACATCACCAATGATGCTAGGCACCACTGGCACATGCCTGTAATCCCAGCAATTCCGGAGGCTGAGGCAGGAGGATCTGAGTTCCAACTCAGCCTCAGCAACTCTCTCTAATAAAATATTTTAAAAGGACTGGGGATGTGGCTTGGTGGTTAAGCACCCCTTGGGTTCAATCCCTGGTACCAAAAAAAAAAAAAATCACCAATGATATCAAAAAATGTATTTTTTGCATAATGTATACATAACAAAATATGTCAACATTTGAATATTCTGTACAACTTAAAAAACAACTAATTTCCAAATAACCAATGTGTGCTATTACTAAAAAAAAAAAAGATTTTTGCATGTGCAAAATGAGACAGACAACCAGAGAAATGAAAAATTGTGCTCCATGTGTGTACTATGAATGGGAATGCATTCTGCTGTTTTAAAAAAAATAAAAGATAAGACTGACAGATTTCAGTGTAGCAGAATATATAAAAGTTTGATTTATAAGGTTTCAAACTCATCCACATTGCACTGTATTCTAAGAATCTACCACATGTCGTTTTGTGTCGTATCAAAGAATAGATTTATCCAAAAAGGCTATGAACATAAGTTTTTTTTTCTTTTTTAACTCTTTATTTGTGTGAGGTCAGATTCTTTTCATTTATTTCAAACAAAACATACCACCATAGATTTAATACACAGATATGAGAATTAAGATCTCGTGTAGTAAGCCAAATATTAAAGAGGTTTGAAAAATAAAACAATGCCACTCTTCTCACAAACTTTCCTTGGAAAATATTTTGTCCTAAAGATGCGTCATTTAGCTAGGAATGGTGGTGCACACCTGTAATCCTAATGACTCAGGAGGCTGAGACAGGAGGATCACAAGTTCTGGGCCAGCCTTAGCAACTTAAGGCGACCCTATCTCAAAACTTTAAAAAAGACTAGGCATGTAGCTCAATGGTAACCTGTCCATGGGTTCAATTCCTAGTGGCCCCCCACCACAAAATCATACCAATGCAATGAGTTTATAAATGCTACTTGTTAATGAGTTTTTTAAGTAACAAATTTCTTGGTTTAATTTCTAATGCAGTAACTATGAATAGCTGTCCCATACATCAAAGTTGTTTAGGGTTCCTAATAATTTTTTAGAGTGTAAAGGGGTCTTAAGACCAAAATGGAATAAACACAGGGAGAATTGGGAGCACATAGGGAGGCCACTTAAACTTAGTCTTAATGGAAGAATTCCCAGAAGAGCTATTGCTTGAACTGAATCCTGAATCTTGAACAGAGAAGAATTAAATAGACAAGGATGGAGGAAGGAGCAGTAAAGAGCATTCCAGACTGAGCATGCAGAATATACAAAAGCAGGAAAGTATATGAGAGCCCAAGTGAGGCCTAGAATTTTCAGAGCTTACTAGACCAAAAGCTGAAAATGACTAGAGATACATGCAAAAGAATAAACTTTAGTGAAGGATGTGTTTGTGCTAAAAAATTACTTGATCATAAACCAATGGGAGCTATTGAAGACCTTGTAGCAAGACAGTGGCTGTGATTAGATTCACATTTTAAAATGATCACTGTCATCACTATGTGGAGTTACAGTGGAAAGGATGGAGACTAGAAGCAAAGGGTCTCGATTACAGTCATTGCAATAATCTGGATCAGCTATAATGAGGTCCTGAGTAAAAGTAAGTAGTGGTAGTAATGGAGAGCAACAAAGAGTTCCAAATCTGGGGATCATTAAACCCACTTGAAGATAAAAGGATAAAAGCTATCCACTCAGAAAAACATATGGACATTCAGTTTTAGCTACAATTACTAGAGCTTTTTGGTCCTCCAAAAGGCTAACCATGGATCTCTTGGTTTGACAACAGTAGAACAGCAGTTTTTAGACTTTGGTGTGCATCAACAATTGCCTACAAGGTGGGACATGGTGGTCCATACCTGTAATCTTAGCAACTTGGGAGGCTGAGGCAGGTGGATTGCAAGTTTGAGGCCAGCCTTTGCAACTTAGCAATACCCTGTCTAAAAATAAAACATATAGAGAGGGCTGAGGGTATAGGGTAGAGCCCCCTGGGCCTTATCCTCAGTACAGGACTGGGGGGGTGAGATCACCTAGAGAGCATGTCACTGCCAGTTACTGGCCCTACTCCCAGAGTTTCTGGTTCAGTAGATTTGGAGTGGAGCCTGATTTTTTTTTATTTGTTCTAATTGGTTATACATGACAGTGGAATGCATTTTGACATATCATATATAAATGGAGTATAACTTCTCTTTCTTTTGGTTTGTACATGATGTAGAATCATACCAGTCATGAAATCATATTGTACATAGATTAATAATGGCTGATTCATTCCCTGCCCTTCCCACCCCCATAACTCCTCTCCTCCCTTCACTTCCCTCTAATCCAAAGTACTTCTATTTTTCCCTAACCCTCCCCCCTTATTGTGAATTAGAATCCATATATCAGAGAAAACATTTGGCCTTTGGTTCTTTGAGTTTGGCTTGTTTCACTTAGCATAATATTCTCCAGTTCCATCCATTTACTGGCAAATGCAATAATTTCATTCTCCTACATTTCCTTTATCCATTCATCTGTTGAAGGGCATCAAGATTGGTTCCATAATTTAGCTATTGTGAATTGTGCTGCTATAAACACTGATGTGGCTGCATCACTGTAGTATGCAGTTTTTAAGTCCTTTGGGTATAGATCAAGGAGTGAGATGGCTGGGTCAAATGGTGGTTCCATTCCAAGTTTTCCAAGGAACCTCCATACTGCTTTCTAGAGTGGTTGCACCAATTTGCAGTCTCACCAGCAATGTATGAGTTTACCTTTTTATCCTCGTCAACACTTATTGTTGCGTGTATTCTTAATAATTGCCAGTCTGACTGGAGTGAGATAAAATCTTAGAGCAGTTGTGGTTTGCATTTCTCTAATTACTAGAGATGTTGAACATTTTTTCATATATTTGTTGATTGATTGTATATCTTCTTCTGAGAAGTGTCTGTTCAGTGCCTTAGCCCATTTATTGATTTTTTTGTATTATGTTTTTTTTATTTTTTTATTTGTAGATAGACACAATATCTTTACTTATTTTTATGTGATGCTGAGGATCAAACCCATTGCCTCATGCATGCTAGGTAAGCACTCTATCACTGAGCCACAACCCCAGCCCCTGGTATTAAGTTTTTTGAGTTCTTTATATATCCTGGAGATTAGTGTGCTCTATTTGATGTGAATGTGGCAAAAATTTGTTCCCAGGGGCTGGGATTGTATCTCAGCGGTAGAGCACTTGCCTCACATGCATGAGGCCCTGGGTTCGATCCTCAGCACCACATACAAAGCAATAAAATAAAGACATTGTGTCCATCAACAACTAAAAAAATATTTTAAAAAAAATTTGTTCCCATTCTGTAGGCTCTCTCTTCACCTCATTGATTGTTTCTTTTGCTGAAAAGCAGCTTTTTAGTTTGAATCCATGAAATTTATTGATTCTTGATTTTATTTCTTGTGCTTTAGGAGTCTTGTTAAGGAAGTCAGGGCCTAATCCAACATGATGAAGATTTGGGCCTACTTTTTCTTCTATTAGGTGCAGGGTCTCTGAACTAATTCCTAGGTCCTTGATCTACTTTAAGTTGAGTTTTGTGCATGGTGAGTAATAGGTGTTTAATTTCATTTTGCTGCATATGGATTTCCAGTTTTCCCAGCACCATTTGTTGAATAGGCTATAAAGATCCTCTAAAGGATGATTTTCGTGCCTTTATCTAGTATGAGATTACTGTGTTTATATGGGTTTGTCTCTGTGTCCTCTATGATGTACCATTGATATACAAGTCTATGTTGGTGCCAATACCATGCTGTTTTTGTTACTATTGCTCTGTAGTATAGTTTAAGGTCTGGTATTGTGATGCCACCTGCTTCACTCTTCTTGCTAAGGATTGCTTTGGCTATTCTGGATCTCTTATTTTTCCAGATGATTTTAATGATTGCTTTTTCTATTTCTATGAGGAATGTCATTGGGATTTTTATAGGAATAGGAATTGCATTAAATATATATAACAATTTTGGTGGTATGGCTATTTTGAGAATGTTAATTCTGCCTATCCAAGAGCATGGGAGATCTTTCCATCTTCTAAGGTCTTCTTTAATTTCTCTCTTTGGTGTTCTGTAGTTTTCATTATAGAGGTCTTTTACTTCTTTTGTTGTATTGATTCCTCAATTTTTTTGAGGCTATTGTGAATGGAGTAGTTTTCCTAATTTCTCCTTCAGTGGATTCATCACTGATATATAGGAGTGCATTTGATTTATGGATATTAATTTTATATCCTGCTACTTTGCTGAATTCATTGATTAGCTCTAGAAGTTTTCTGGTGGATTTTTTTGGATCTTCTAAATATATAACATTATCAGCAAATAGTGATTGAGTTCTTCTTTTCCTATTTGTATCCCTTTAATTTCTTTCTTCTAATTGCTTTGGCTAGAGTTTCAAGGACAATGTTGAATAAAAGTGGTGAAAGAGGGTATTCTTGTCTTGTTCCACTTCTTAGAGGAAATGCTTCCAATTTTTCTCCATTTAGTATGATGTTGTGGAGCCTGAAATTTTAACAAATTCCCAGGTGATACAGCTGCTGGTAGTCTCAAACCTGGCTTTCAGAACAAAAAGATCACAAAAACCATTTTCTTAGCCAACCTGGTACTCTAACATTGATAGTAAAACAAAGGGAGAAGTTTGGGTTTCTCATTTGGAGGAATGAGTAAACAATGCTATTAGTAGAAAAATACCAAGGAAGAGTAATTTTGTGAGGAAAGAGCAGAAATATTGAGATCTATTATGAACAGGTTTCTGAAATGAAATTTAGAAAAAATGTCTAGAACAAAGATACAGCTTATGATTTAAGACTTCAAGTAGACACAGTTATGAAGTAACACTTGTAGCAGAAGTGCAGTGGGTGATACTAAAGGGATAAGAACAACAAACAGCCAGGAACAAAATCAATGCCAGGAAAGAGGATGGTCACACAAATTAAAGGAGGCAAAAGTTTTCATAAGGAAAAAGTAAGAATGGTGGAAAATATCAAATTCTGCATAAATAACAAGATCAGCAGATGATATGCCCATTAGTAGATACAGTGTATCAGCAGATACCAAGTGACAAATATGATGAATCTCTCTCTTTTTTTTTTTTTTGGTACTGGGGATTGAACTCAGGGGTACTCAACCACTGAGCCACATCCTCAGCCCTATTTTGTGTTTTATGTAGAGACAGGGTCTCACTGAATTGCTTAGTGCCTTGCCATTGCTGAGGCTGGCTTTGAACTCACAATTCCCCTGTCTCAGCCTCCCAAAGTGCTGGGATTACAGGCTTGTGCCACCGCACCTGGCTCCCTTCATGAATCTCTTGATGAAGCTTCTCAACCCTGAGCCTATCCAAGCCCTGCCTCCCCTGGCCAATCACAGACTGCTCTCCCTGGACATCTGTGATACATTTTAGAATTCCAACCTCCATGCCATGTTCTGTCTTTAAACTCTGATCCAGTCCATGGTTCCAATATGCAGGTACATCTTCATCACCAGGACTCTAGGTTTCATCAGTATACTGACCCAACCTTCTAAAACAAAATAAGACAGGCAGTGGCAATGTTTCAGGGAAGAAAGGGCCATAAGAATCCAAAAATAAGAAAAATAAGCTATAATAAATAAATGGAAAAAAATAGAAATATATACATTATTTGTTTAATGTTTTTGTTAGACTGAGAATCAGGAGGTGACTTTGGAGACAGCAGTCTCAGAGATTACAGAGACATAAAGAGAATGTTTAAATGGAAAAGGTACATGGACTATACCTACAGGAAGAGGCTTAGTGACTTCGTTAAGTATGCTTGTTTCGCTTCCAAATAAGATGTCTTATAAATCTATTCTATGGCGTTTGAAAGGACATTGTGACAATAGGTAATAATTTAGAAGTAATTTCAGGTAAAGAAGGGTCAATAAGCAGCCCTATTTTTGAAGGAGGAGTGCCCCATATAGACTTAGGGTAACAAGAGAGTCCTGAGAGAAGGATTCACAAGTTGTACTGTGACACTGATGGCAAGGGTATTTCATGGAGTGGAAGAAATAATTGCACAACCAAATCTTGAGAAGGATGTGACCAGAACATGTCTAGAAACCTTAACAGACTTTGGCCACTCTAAGCAAGACAGAAAACATATAAGATGACTAAAGTATTTGCTATGTTTTGAATGTACCTCCCAAAGTTCATATGTTGAAAACTTGCCCCCAGCGCAAGTGTTGAGAGGTAGGACTTTTAAGAGATGATTACAACATGAGGACAGCACTTAGGAACAGGTTCATGGGCTAATGTCACTGCCACAGCAGTGGGTCCTTTTCTGTGAACCCACTTGGCATACTGATCCAACACCTTCCAAAACAAAATAAATGTTAAACTTCTAACAAGTTCCATCCCTTCTGCCTTCCGACATCGATCATGTGACAAGAAACTCCCCCACCCTCACCCCATACAGGCCCCTCAAACTTGGACCTTTCAGCTTCCAGAACTGTAAAAGATAAATCTCTGCTCTTTACAAAGTACCAAGTATTTGTTATAGCAGCATAAATGGACCAGCAGTACTTAATGGAATTGTAGGAAAAACTGCACAAACAAAACCCCAAAAGAGAAGTGAACAGGGAATCTCTGGGAGGTTGTTTTTTTTTGTTTTGTTTTGTTTTTTAATTTTTTTTAGTTGTAGATGGACACAATACCTGTATTTATTATTATGTGGTGCTGAGGATTGAACCCAGCACGTGACACATGGTAGGCAAGAGCTCGACCACTGAGATACAACCCCAGCCCCTCTCTTGGAAGTTTAACAACAGATGTTCATATGCCACCTCAAGAGTACTGTCAGTCAGATAAATCAACTCCGAATACTCTCCAGCTCCCACAACCACTGATCTGCCTCTTTCTATGTTTGCTTCTGCTGGAGAGTACACATAAATGGAATCGTACAACATATATTCTTTAGCATCTGGCTTCTATCGCTGAGCATGTTTTTTAGGTGCATTCATGTTGTGTGTATCAGAGTTTACAACTGTTTACTGCTGAGTAGTAGTCCATGGTGGAATATTCAAAATGTGTTTATTCAACAATTAATGAACATCTGGAACATTTTCATTTTTGTGCTATATGAATGATGCCATTATGAACACTCATACACAAGTCTCATTTCTCTTGGTAGATACCTAGGAAGATCATATAGTAAGTTTCTTTGACTTTTTAAGGAACTGCCAAACTGTTTTCTAAAGATGCTATACTTTTTCTTGTTTGTTTTTAGTGGTATTGGGGATTGAACCCAGGACCTTATGCATGCTAGGAAAGAGCTCTCCACTGAATTATATCTCCAGCCCATTCTTGATTTTATTTTGAGACAAGGTCTCAACAACTTAATGAGGCCCTAAGCATCTTAGCATGATCCTGTCTTAAAATAAAAATTAAAAATACTAAAAATGGCTGGGGATGTAATGCAGTGATTAAGCACTGCTGGGTTAAATCCACAGTATCAAAAAGTAAAAAATAAAAACCCTTCCAGGATTGTGATAGGTATTGCATTGAATCTATAGTTGAGTCTAAGGCTTCCTTCCCATGCATGAGTGTGGAATGTCTATTTATTTAGGTGTTCCTCACTGTCTTCTGCAGTGTTTTGTAATTGTTTTACACTTGTTAAATTCATTCCAAAGCATTTGATATTTTAATGCTATTGGGAGAGGGATTGTTTTCTTAATTTCATTTTTGGACTTCATAAATAATAAAAATAAAATTATTCTATTTTTTTTTAAATTTTTTTTTTTAGTTGTAGATGGACACAATGTCTTTATTTTATTGCTTTGTATGTGGTGCTGAGGATCGAACCCAGGGCCTCACGCATGCGAGGCAAGCGCTCTACCGCTGAGCCACAATCCCAGCCCCAAATTATTCTATTTTTGTAAAATAATTTGATTATTAAAATTTGTGCGTGTTGATTTTGTATCCTGAGACCTTGCTAAGTTAGTTATTTTTTTGTTGTTTCTTTTGGATTTTCTACATGCAGGATCATATCGTCTGTTAATAGGAACAGTTTTCTTTCTTTCTTTCCCTGCACTCTATACACCTTTATTTTTTGTTTTCTTATTATACTGACTAGAATCTCCAGGGCAAGGTTGATAGAAATAATGAGAACAAACATCTTTGTCCTGTCCGATTCCTAGGGGAAGGTTCAATCATCTACCAGTAAATATGAGGCCAACTCTAGGTGTTGTTTTGTGGTTCGTATTATCTGACCTTCTGGGGATCAACCCCAGGGCCTTTCGCATGCTAGACAAGCACCCTACCTCTGAGCTGTACTCCTAGCCTCACTTGTTTGTTTTGTTCGTTTCTTTTTGTTGTTGTTTATTTTTGGTACCAAGGATTGAACTCAGGGGCACTAAACCACTGAGCCACATCCCCAGCCTTATTTTGTATTTTATTTAGAGACAGGGTCTCAACAAGTTGCTTGGTGCCTCATTTTTGCTGAGGCTGGCTTTGAACTCATGATCCTCCTACCTCAGTGCACCCCGATCCCCCAGCTGCTGGGATTAAAGGCATGTGCCATCTTTGTTTGTTTGTTTGTCTATAATGTTATTGTATTTTTTACACCTTTATTTTATTTGTTTATATTTATGTGATGCTGAGGATCCAACCCAGTGCTTTATGCATGCTAGGCAAGCACTGTACCACTGAGCTACACCCCCAGCGCCCATCTTTGTTTTTAAAGAGACTTTAACAGTGAAGAAGTTCCTTTACAGTACTAGATTGTTGAGAGTTTTCATCATGAATAAATGTTGGATTTTTTTTTTTTGCATCTACTAAGACAATTATGTGATATTTCTAGGATAAATACCATATGGTCATGGTGTACAATCTTCATTATATGTAGCAAACATATAAAATGTATATTTTTATAATGCAATTATGTAATTTTATAATTTATAATTTGTTGGCAAAAAATGTTCAAATTATGCCTGATTACCCTTCCAATTTCTATAAGGTCAGTAGTAATGTTCACTGTTTCATTTCTGATATTTACGATTTGCCTTCTCTTTTTCTTGGATGGCCTAGCCAGAGGATTATCGATTTTCTTGATCTTTTCAAATAAGCAACTTTCAGTTTCAACAATTTTTCTCTATTGCTTTTCTGCTTCCTATTGTATTGATTTCCACTCTGATTTTATTATTTCCTTGCTTCTGCTTACTTTGGGTTTAATTTGCTCTTCTAGTTTTTTTAAGTAGAAGCTTACATTGTTGGTTTGAGACTTTGTTTTATAATATCATTTAATATCACATATTTTCCTCTAAGTAATGGGAAATACTCCCTTTAGGGTATGGCTGGCTGTTCAGCAGCTGGTGTCTCACAGAAGCACTATGACACAAATTCAAGTTCTTTTTTGTTACTGATTTATCATTTGTTTTGGTTAGAAAACATACTAGGAATGATTTTAAATTTACTGAAATTTGTTTTATGGCCTAGCACATGTTCTATCCTGGAGACTGCTCTGTGTGCACTTGAGAAGAATGTGTATTCTGCTGTTGGGTGGAGTGTTATGTAAATGTCACTTAGGTCAAGTTGGTAGATAATGCTGCTCAAGACTTTTGTTTCCCTTGGGTATGGGAGTAGTAGCACACACTTGTAATCCCAGGGCCTCAGAAGACTGAGTCAGGAGGATCTCCATTTTGAGACACATCTTCAGGCATGGTGGAGCACGCCTGTAATCCCAGTGATTTGGGAGGCTGAGGCAGAAGGATCTTGAGTTCAAACCCAGCCTCAGCAACTTAGCAAGGACGTTGAGCAACTCAGTAAGACCCTGTCTCTAATAAAATATAAAAAAGGGGTGTGGATGTGGCTCAGTAGTTAAGTACCCCTGGGTTCAATCCCTGGGACAAAAAATAATAATAATAAATAAAAAGTTCTGGAGGTGTGGATCAGTGAAAGAGCACCTCTGGGTTCAATCTCCAGTATTTCCTTGTATGATATGCTGTACAGGGTCCTAGCACTGGAGAAGCTGCCCACACTACAGAAACATTGGTGGTAGGCAACCATGAACACGTAGGAGCTGGACTCTGATAAAACCATGCATTTTGTAGGAGTTGCCCAGTGAAAGCACCAGGAAGAAAACCCTTTCATGCTGCAATGATGTTCCAGTGCCCTCTATTGAAAAGATGGATTTGATATTATGCCATCTGGCAAAGGATAAATATACAAAGGGCCCAGAATCGTTTTCACAGAAATGAAAATCAAGGGTGTATTTGGAGGTAAGAAGCAAGCAAATTTGTCTCCTCTGTCATGTGTGGTCATTAATGTCCTTGCTTTAATTTTTAAGATTCTTACTTATATGTTTTTGCTTGTTTCCTAGACATTGTCCCTCTCTACATAGTCTGGTAGATTGGTCTGAGAATGTGATAAAACAACTCAAACCAGTAAGGTTTTCAATCCTTCCCTGTGGATATGGATGTGGGTTTTTGAGTGTATTCAAAATTCAGGCAGTTTTCAAGTCTGTCGCGTGTGTTACTTCCTAACAGGCCTTCTCAGGTGTCCCACACACATGCACACAGACTACCAGTTAGCCAGAGATGTGCAGAAAGCCTGTCCAGCCTCTCCATGGCACTCTTATTGCCTGCAATATTCCTTGCTAGTCAGCAGGTCTGCCATTCACCCCAACTAGACCCATAACCTATGAACGTTCCTCCATTTCCTGTCCAGTTTGCTACTTTCACTGTAAGTATTGGGTGGTATTTTCTGCTGTTTACTCCATATACAATCAACCTCCTTAGGCAGTGAAGCTGTGGATTCCATGGCCAGCTCCATCTTGGTAGACTGCCATGCCATTAGAGCATGGGGAGGGATGGGAATAGCAGCAGCCCCAGGTGAGGACCCCATAGACTCCCACGGCTCTTACTCAAGGTTTAGCAGTTTTTCATAAGTAAGCATCTCTTGACTTGTTTGCTTTTAGTCAACTTTCCAGAGTCCTTAAACAATTAGCTCTGACAAAGTTGCCTAGTTTTTGGGGAGATCATCTTCCAATCTCTTTACTTCATTATGCCAGAAGTACCTACCAATGGACTTTAAAATGGACATTTATTCACCTCTGGGAAAAGGTTCGTAATACTTGTCATTTATGTGAGGCTCCTAAGAGGCACAGCCATATGACCAAATCTCAAGGAAGCATAAATCGTGCTTTTAAATAATACAAATTTCTCTCATTACATACCAATGATTTTCAAATGCAGAAACTAAAGAGTTCTACTTAACATACACTTGCTGAGACTGACTGTCAGGCACTACCCTAGGTGCTAGGGTCACAGCAGTGAACTAAGAATCCTCTGCCCTCACGGTAGTGTTCCAGAGAATTCAATTCCAGAAGCTGAGAAATGTCCAAGATCACATGACCAGTGAGTGAAGGCTCCAGCCTGGTTGACTCCCCAGCCCTTTCTATAATGCCCCTGAACAAAAACTTAGGTATAAATAATGCTTTTCAATGTACAGTGAATTTCAAACAATTTTACCTTGTTTAATCCTCTTAAGAAATCTGTGAAATACCTGGGAATGGTAGCTTACGCCTGTAATCCTAGATACTTGGGTGGCTGAGGCAGGAGGTTTACAATTTTGAGGACAGCCTGGGCAATTTAGGGAGATCCTCCTGCCTCAGCCTCTCGAGTAGCTGCACCACAACTAGTATACTTTTTACATTCATGAAAAACATTTTTCAATAAGTAATATATGCACAGAATTAAAAATTCAAAAGATCCAAAAGGATAGATAAGAATCTCTCTCACCCATGTTTCCCTTTATATCAGTTTACCAATTGTTAACATCTTTCTTGGCCAGCACTTAAATGGATACCTATAGGTAGGTCTTATCCAAAATATTTCAAAGTAACCATATATACACACTATAGTGTTAAGGCCAATATAAAGATAGTTGTATTTTTAAAATAAATCTTTGTTGACCTTTTTCCACAGGAAATTGCATTGATCATATAAACCAAGTTAATCACTTTTCCACCCCATACTGAAACCCCCTTCCTGACTTTTCCTGGTTTTAAAAATGGGGAAGAGTCAAGCAAGAATTACTATAAACTAGGGCTAAAAGAACAAAGTGACTTAGTCCTACAATTAAAATTAAGTGTAATGATGAATTGGTAAAATTGTGAAAAGAATATAGATGTTCATATTACTAGTTTTTCAAGTTTCTTATAAGTTTAAATTTTTCAAAGTAAAGGTTTTGGGTGTAGCTCAGTGGGAGAGGACTTGCCTAGCATGTGAGAGGTAGGGGGTTCAATCCCTCACATGAACAAATAAATAAAGGAATAAAGGAATAAACAAACAAACAAGGCCATGGCAAGAGGATATCTAATTTTAAAACATTTAGATTTAATTCAGGCATGATGTGTTTTCCCTAAAAAAAATAAAGGAGCATATTAAAGTTCTAATTATAAAATGAGATAAATTTTAAATGATTTTTTTTCTTGCTTGCTGGGATCAAACCAAGGGCCTGGCAAGCACTGTACCACCCCCAACCCCAATACAATTTTTAATTTACAAGAGGGACGTTAAATTCACAATCTGGTTTCTTTAAAACTCAAGCTTCCTTTGTGCACATGTATTGATTTATATAGAACACAAAAACACATGCTGGCTTTGGTGACAGACACCTGTAATACTAAGTGAAGTGGGCCTCCCAGGATATAGGGGAGTAACTAGATCTTGAATTAGCAAACTGAATTAAAAATAATTTGCAAAATGTGCAAGGTGGCACATGCCTGTAATCCCAGCACTTTGGGTGGCTTTTACAGGAGAATCGAGAGTTCAAAGCCAGCCTCAACAATGGCGAGGCACTAAACAACTCAGTGAGACCCTGTCTCTACATAAAACACAAATAGGGCTGGGGATGTGGCTCAGTGGTCGAGTGCCCCTGAGTTCAATCCCCGGTACCAAAAAATAATAATAATAATAATTGGCAAACTTTAGTTATATGCATGTCCCAATATGCTTCAATGAACCCTACCATTCTGTATAACTAATATACACCAATACATTTTTTAAAATATTACCAATGGAGGAAATTTATTAAAGGGCAAATGTGTGTATATATATATATGTTCATATATATATATTTCAGGAAATCACTTAGGGCTGTACTCTAGCAAACTGAAGAAGAAAAACAGGATTCAGGAAGCACAGAATCAACCAAAGAGGATCATTTTGTAAAAACATGTGTATATGTAAACAAAAAGGCTAAATGCATATGTTCCATAATTTTAATAGTTTTCTGAATGGTCAGATAGTAAATGGACTATTTTATACTTCTGTATATTTTCAAAACATTGAAATGCAAATCCCATTTTGTAACTGGATTTTATAAATGCTACTTTTAAATAGAAATGTAACTGCTGCTATTTTCCTGTTTCTCAACTCAATTCCTTATATAACAACTCTCAGTTAATTCAGTGCTAAAAATAATTGGGTCTTAATTAAATTCAGGTCTAAAAAACTCACTGTCAGTAAATTGATTTTCTTTGTGTTGAAGAAACACATTCTTGCCTCTTGAGGTAGAAAATTAAATCTGATTTGTGAAATAGTTTATCTCCCTTTATGGTATAAAGGGAAAAGTCCAGAAGAAATTTCTTTTGTAAATATTTTGGATGCATGAAACCATTTAATGAAATTTATTGCCAGTGATAAATCCATGATGAAAAAATAGAGACATCTTTAATCATATGATATTAGCCAAAAGGAAACCAAACAAAACTAAAAAATGCACAACCCACTTGATTTCATTTAATGGTGAAATGATTCTTCCAAACAAATGATATGAGCATCTCTAGTGAACACTTTAAAAATATCATTACAAATACAATAAAACAAGAGGTATAAAAAATGAAACGAAATATGATTACCATATGATTGTATAGAACAACTTAGTTGTGTACATGAAACATCCAAAAGAATTCCACAGAGATAAAGGCAAATGTAATAACTGAATAGAGCATTGTTATATATGAAGAGATATTACAGATATTGTAATATCTGTTATATATTATAATATAATAGATATTGTAATATCTGTTGTATATTATAGATATTCTATTAGTTTTTTAAAATGCATTTGTTTTCTATTTTATGACTTTCTTATCTCGATATCCTTTCTTTTGGGGGAGTTTAATGTCTTTCTCTAATTTCCTTTGATGGAAGCTTAAATAATCGATTTTGACTTCTTTTTCTTCTTTTCAATGATGTAAATTCTCATAACATCCTCTCAGAATAAGATACAAAATATATTCAGCATAAAAATCTACCTCATGTCCCTTCTAATCAATAATTCCCAAAAGGAAACCATTATTTTTACCTCAATACAATAGATCAGTTTTACCTGTTTTTGATTATTCACATAAACGAAGTCATACTCTTATGTATACCTTCTTATGCTGAATTTTGTGTTTTTGAGATTGCTGTTTTGTTGTATGTATTATAAGATAGGTATGTGTGTATGTGTATATATGTGTGTGTATGTATGTGTGTGTGTGTATATATATATATATATATATGAAACTACCAAAGGATTTTCCAATTGGTTATATTATATAATACCCAACCACCAATATTTGAGAGCATTCATGGATGAAAGGTCTCGTGTAAATGTTTTTACTTTTCTTTGGTAAATGCCTAGAAGCAGAATTTCCAGTTCATATAATTAATTCTTTAATTTTTATAAGAAAGCATACAATTTGGAAGGTAGGCATGAAGATGTGGCCATGTTTCTGCATCTTTCCATTGTTTCTGTTTACAAGCATGATTATGGAGATATAGGGCTATTCGTTTTTGCATCCGCATGGAAGATCCCAAGGTCCAAGCTTCAAGTGTGCAAGGGAAAAGGACACAGTTCATCCATTTTTATCAGTGAAAATGCAGCAGGTGCAGAATGGTTCCACAAATGTTCTGGCACCAGATTCCTAATCCCTGGATTACAGTTACGGTAGTTTGTTCCTGGATATTACAGTTTTTGTGGCAGCTCCAATTCCTGGATCACAGATAAGGCACTATATTTATAGAGTCAAGAGCTGCAGGAACAACTTCCAAATCCAACAGCTTAGTCTCAATTGTGGCAGAAACAGTACCTCCCCTCTAGACTAGTTTTTTAAAGTTCTTAGAGTCATTTTTTTCTGTAGCCCTTACAGAGATCTTATAAGCATCAAGTTTTTCTTACTGAATTTCTTTCTGTTGAAAATAGCTATAGTAATGTCTTAGTCTGTTTTGTATTGCTATAACAAAATACCTGAGGCTGAGCAGTTTATAAAGAAAATAGGATTATTTAGCTCACAGTTCTGGAAGTTCAAGATGGCACCAGCATCTACTCAGCTCTGGTGAGGCCCTCAGGGTAAGGGCATCAGGCACCAGGCATGTCTGAGAGGTAGAGAGATCATGGTGAAACAGGAAGCAAGAGAGAACACTAAGACAGCCAACTTGCTTTATTCTCCTGAGAACTAATCCACCCCTTAAGGCCAGCATTAATCCCTTGGGACACAAGTGCCCCCATGACCTAATTACCTTCTGTCCCCCACCTCTTAAAGCTTCTACTACCTCAACACCCTCACACTAGGGACCAAGCTTCCAGCATCTGAAACTTTGGAGGACACACTCAAACCATAGTCAAATGATAGCAAGTATTTTCTGGTATCTGAAAGATACATTATACATTGAATAAATAAAGTGACACAAACTGTCTAAAAATAAGACTGGGGATATATCTGAGGGGTTAAACACTTGCCTAGCATATACAAGGCCCTGGTTCAATCCACAGCACTGCAAAAAGGAAAAAAAAAGTCTAAAATGAATAATAGATGGCTAAAGAAAAGCAGAGGTCATGATCTTTTTGTTTATTAAGGTTGAATTCAGAGTGAGAATCAGTAACTGTGAAATTAAAATTATTATATATCCCAAATACATAAAATCAGCTTTGCTCAAAACTTTACTTGAAACCACCGGTCACAAAGCTTCTTTGGCTCCTAAAGAGATTATTTATTTTATTTTATTTTATTTTATTTATTTTGAGATAGGGTCTCATGTTGCTCCAAATGAGTTTGAGCTCCTGTCTCAAGTAATCCTCCTGCCTCAGTTTCCTGAGTTGCTGAGACTACAAGCATGTACCACCTCACCCACCACCATACCTGCTAAAGAGATTCTTTTAGTGAAGAAGTTGTTGACCCAAGAAACTTTGAAAACTTCAAGCACTGAGTTTGCCTTCAAGTTTTAGGGATTAACATTGAAAAATATTTAATTTTGTTTACCATAAATTTTAAGTTAAACCTTACTTATTCTGTATTTGGCATTCTAAACTTGAGTTTCTAAACAATTTCGCTTAATATAAGCACTGAGAACTTTTCTGCAATATTCGAAGGTTTGTGCCAATGATGTTTTCCAAGTACTACTGACCTGTCCTTGGAGTTAGATGGATTTGTTGTAGATAAATACATTCATTTGTATAGTGAATTGTTTTATTGACATACAGTTCTAAGTTTATTGGCATAAGGTTTTTCATAACATATTTTGTAGTGTCTTTAAGATTTTAATATCTGTAATGAAGTTTCATTTTTCATGTTTAATGTTATGCCTTCTCAAGCCCAAAATAAAAGAAAAGAAGACCTGGTCACATCATAGTCAGATTACAGAAAATGAACAATAAGGGAAAAAAATAAATGAAGTCAAACACAAACGACTTTTTATATTCAAGAGAATACTCATAAGAATAGTGGCTAACTCCTCATCAGAATTAATGCAAATTAGAAGGGGATGGGGAAAAATTATAGTATTAAAAGGACAGGGGCTGAGGTTGTGGCTCAGTGGTAGAGCACTTGGTGAGCATGTGTGAGGCACTGGATTCGATTCTCAGCACCACATATAAATAAATAAAGTAAAGGTCCATTGACAACTAAAAATATATATATATGTGTATGTGTATATATATATTAAAAAAGAACAACCTGGAATAATATATCCTATAACATATGATTATAAAATAAAAGTGAAATAAGACATTTTTATAGACCTGGAAGCTAAAAGAAATTGCAATTAGTTCACCTCATGGTGGCACGTGCCTGGAAGCTGGATTACTCAGAATAGGCAGAAAGGATCACGAGTTTGAAGCCAGCCTGAGTGACACAGTAAGACTCCGTCTTGAATAATGATGATGATGATGATGATTACTTGCCTTGATGATAATCTGTTGCTATTGTTTTTTTTTTCCTGATTTCTTTTTAGATCTTCCCTTTAATTTCTGTGTTCTAAAGTTTTATTATAACATTTTATTTTTCCTGCTTGGACTTCATTGGTTTCTTAATCTGTAGATTTGTGCCCAATTGGTATATTTCTCTGAGTGCTTGCTCATTTTGGTTTTGGCCTGAGCCTTCCATTCTTCCTTGCCAATTTATAATACGTTTTAAGATTTTATTTAAAGGGCTTTATTCAGAATTGTTTTGATTGTGAAAATTAGCCCAGGATCTAATCTACTGCATTATTCAAACAAAAGGATGTCTCTTTTGAATATGCCATTTCAGAAACCATATTTTAAATATTTAAATATGCTTTCTTGTTCTCTATTCTTTTATTATAACATCTTATTCTTTATGGATATACAATCTTCAAAAAATCTTTGAAGAAATAACTTAGAGCCAGGCATGGGGGTGCACAACTATAATCCCAGCTGGTCTAGAGTCTGAGGCAAGAAGATCACAAGTTTGAGGCCAGCCTCAGCAATTTAGTAAAACCCTGTTTCAAGATAAAATAAAATGAAAAAATTTTTTTAAAAGGCTGGAGCTGGGGACTGGGGTTGTGGCTCAGTGGTAAAGTGCTTGCCTAGCATGTGTGAGGCACTAGGTTAGATTCTCAACACCAAATACATTTAAATGAATAAAATAAAGATCCTTTGACAACTAACAAAATATTTTTAAAAAAAATGCTAGGGATGTAGCTCAGTGGTAGAGCACCCCTGGTTCAATCTTCAGTACTATAAAAAAATAGATAAAAGAGAGAGAACTTAGAATTTTACAATTTATTTTCCTTTTATTGTTCTCTTTTTTATTTAATTTACTCTTTTAAGTTTCTAGCACATGTATTGTGATTCTTTTTTTTTTTTTTTCAGTACTGGAGATTGAACTCAGAGGCACTTGACCACTGAGCCACATCCCCACCCCTATTTTGTGTTTTATGCAGAGACAGAGTCTCACTGAGTTACTTAGCGCCTCACTGTTGCTGAGGCTGGCTTTGAACTCGCGATTCTCCTGTCTCAGCCTCCCTAAGTACTGGGATTACAGGAGTGCACCACCGCAGCCCAGCTTCTTTGTTGTCAATTTATATATATGAATGAAGGACTATCGGCAAGGAGCTCTTGTGCCAGAAACTATCATCCTGCAAGTTTCACTAATGTGTAAAAGCAATAAGCCAACAATCAGTAAATTCCAGAAAGAAAACAACTTAATGCCTGGGGTAAATATGGGGCCACTGGCACTTGTAGCCCAAGAAGGGAATGGGGTGAGATTAATTATTCATGTATAGACTTTGGGTTAATTTAGACCATGAGGAGAAAGTCTGATAGTGTGTTATTGCCATGGAAATCCTGCTCAGTACTGCAGGTTCAAACATTTGGTGTGCGTGCATGGCTGAGGAGCCAATGGAGTGGAGCGGCCATCTGTGAAATTATAACTGAGTGCCTCTGAGTCAGAATCCTGCCTGGGTGGAAAAATAGTTTTTTTGCTGACCAGATGAGGCTGGGAATTGAGTGATAAGGGAATCTCACTCAGTGCCTAGTTACAGCTGCTGGGCAGGACCTGTTCCATACACATGCCAGATGGGGATTTTGACTGGGATGCACACCTATAAAACAGGAATGGAGGGAGGGAAGAAAGAAACCTCTCTTGTTTCTATCAGGAAAGGGTGTTGCATTTTGTCAAATGATTTTTTTTCTGGATCAATTGAAATAATCATGTGGATTTCTCCCTTTTTTCCTACTAAAATGATCAGTTTTTGCATCTTGAACCACCCTTGCATTTCTGGGGTAAATCTCACTGGGCCATGGTATAGTATCCTCTTCCTGTGCTGCTGGATTTAATTTGCTGGTGTTTTGTGAGGATTTTTGCATCCATATTCATAATGATACTGGTCTGAACTTTTCTTGTGATGTCTTTGCTTGACTGTTTTCAAGGTAATACTAGCCTCATAGGACAAGGTATTGCGTGTTTCCTCCTCCTGGGGTTTTCAGAAGAGTTTGAAAAGGATTAATGTTCATTTGCTTCTTTTTCTTTTATTTTCTTTCTGGGGTTTTCAGAAGAGTTTGAAAGGGATTAATGTCCTTTCTTTCTTTTCTTTTCTTTCTAGTACTGGGAATTGAACCCAGGGGCGCTTAACCACCGACCCACATCCCAACCCTTTTTAATATTTTATTTAGAGACAGGGTCTCACTAAGTTGCTTAGGGCCTCACTAAATCGTAGAGGCTGGCTTTGAACTTGCAATCTTCTTGCCTCAGCCTCCTCGAGCTGCTGGGATTACACAGTGTGCCACTGCACCCAGCTTCTTCTTTAATCATTTAATAGAACTCACTAATGATGATTTCTGTTCCTGGGCTTTTCTTTGTTAGAAGTTTTTGGATTACTCACTCAATCTCTTTATTTACTGTAGATCTCTTCTGATTTTCTAGTGTTTTTTAGTGTAATAACCATCTATCTTGCAATCTTGATATAATCAGTATCAGCATGATTTTTTTCTTGATTCTTAGTGATTTTCTACATAGACAATTATGTTAACTATGAACAAAGAAAGTTTTATTTCTTCATTTCCAATCTATGTACCTTTATCTTTTTCATTTATTACCGCATTAGTAAGCCGTCCTCTACTTTCGTTTTGAGACGGCTCTTATAATGTTGCCCAAGTTGGCCTCAAACCCCAAGAATGAAGCAATCTTCCTACCTCAACCTCCAAAGTACCTGGAACTAAGGCTACTAGGAATTCCAGTACAACACTGAATAGCAATGGTTGTCTTTGCCTTGTTCTTGATCTTAGTAGGAAAACATCTAATTTCTCACCATAAGTATGCTTGCTGTAGCTCTTTTGTAGTTGTTCTTTTTTTTTTTTTTTTGGTACCAGGGATTGAACTCAGGGGTACTCAACCGCTGAGCCACATCCCCAGCCCTATTTTGTGTTTTATTTAGAGCTAGGGTCCCACTGAGTTGCTTAGCACCTTGCCATTGCTGAGGCTGGCTTTGAACTCACAATTCTCCTGTCTCAGCCTCCCAAAGTGCTGAGATTACAGGTGTGCACCACCACACCTGGCTTGTAGTTGTTCTTTAAAAACAATCTTTTTAACTGGGTGTGGCACACATCTACAGTTCCAGCAACTTGGGAAGTTGAAGCAGGAAGAACATAAGTTCAAGGCCAATCTGGGCAACTTAGTGGCACTCTGTCTCAAAATAAAAAATAAAAAGGAGTGGTAATATAGCTCAGTGGTAGAGCACCCCTGGCTTCAGTCCCCAATATTGTCAAAAAAAAATGGGTGGGGCAAAACATCCCATTTTAATTCAGAAAGTTTCAGATATGTACAGTAGTCTCATTGCCTTCCATGTCTACTCCTCATGTCTAACAATTACCCACACACTAATGTTCTTGTTCCAGCTATATCTTTATTCATAGGACACAACTCACGTGACTTCTCCAAAATTGTAATTTGTTTTTATTATACATACTATGAAAAATCACTCTTTGGGGGATAGAGATTATATGTTTTGACAAATGAAGAAAGTCATGTAGCCACAAAAGAAAAGATGCAAAATAGTTTTGTTGCCAAAAAATTTTTTCTCATGCTGCTCCTTTGTAATCAAACCCTCCTCCTCTCCCCATTCCTTGACATCCACTCGTGTTCTCCATCTCTGTAGTTTTGCCTTTCATATAAATGAAATCATCCAGTATATAGCACTTTGAGACTGGCTATTAAAGTGTGGTAGAATGGCTAGGAACAGAGGCGCATATCTATAATTCCAGTGAACGGGCAGGGGTGGTTTGGGGATGAGGCAGGAGAATCACGAGTTCAAAGCCAGCCTCAGCAATGGCGAGGTGCTAAGCAACTCAGTGAGACCCTGTCTCTAAATAAAACACAAAATAAGGCTGGGGATGTGGCTCAGTGGTCCAGTATCCCTGAGTTCAATCCCTGGTACCAAAAAAAAGAAAAAGAAAAAGCATTTGCATCAGGGTTTTTTGTTTGTTTGTTTAAATATATTTTTTAAGTTGTCAATGGACCTTTATTTTATTTATTTATCTGTGATACTGAGAATCAAACCTAGTGCCTTACACATGCTAGGCAAGTGCTCTGCCACTGAGCCACAACCCCAGCCCTGCATCAGGATTTTATGTGAATGAAAGCTTTCATTTATCTTACATTGATTTTCAAATGTTAAAACAGTATTGCATTTCTGGGGCTGGGTTGTGGCTCAGTGGTAGAACACTTGCCTCGCAAGTGTGAGGCACTGGGTTCGATTCTCAGCACCACATAAAAACAAATAAAAACAAAATAAAGGTATTAAAATAAAAAAAAAAGTATTGCATTTCTGCGATAAGCTTCCCTTGGCTGTGAAGTATCATCCTTTTTACACATTTCTGGATTTTTTTTATTCCTTAAGAATTTGGGGACATTTATTTAGTTCTTTGTTAAATTTATTTCATTTTGTTTCATTTTGTATGTGTGGTACTAGAGATTGAACCCAGGGGTGCTCTACCACCGAGCTACATCTCCAGCCCTTTTTATTTTTTGAGACAGGGTCTCACTAAGTCACCCAGGCTGGTCTCAAACGTGAGATCCTCCTGCCTCAGCCTCCCCAGTCATTGGGATTATAGGCATGTGCCACTGCACCTGGCTCAAGTAATTTTGCATTACGTGGAGGGAACTTGGGACGTCATATTGTGAGGCATGAGTCTCTGGGTCCTGTTTTAAAACACTCTGGAGAATATGTGTATGTTAGATCTGGACCGCAAGCTCTGTCCCACTTATATGAATCCTGGTTCTAATGTGACCTCAGTTTTCAAGGCTTTGCTCTGCTGTTTTGGACATGTCCCATGCTTGTTCCTCTCAGGGAACTTGGGTGGCTATTTTGTTGCTGTTGCTTGTTTGTTTGCTTTTATCATAGTTTTTTTTTTTTTAAATGTTTATTTTTTTAGTTGTAGGTGACAGAATATCTTTATTTTATTTTATGCGGTGCTGAGGATCGAACCCAGTGCCTTATGCGTGCTAGGCGAGCACGCTACCACTGCGCCATAATCCCAGCCCCTTATCATAGTTTTTAAAGCCTTTGCTATCTCACTTTGCATCTATCTTGCCTGGGCGTAACTCAAATGGGACCTTCTGTTTTTCTTTCATAGAATTATGAAAAGCCCTCTGCTTTTCATGATTCTCCCCACCCTCTCCAATGCCACTTTCCTAATTCTCTTGTCAAAAACTTAAGTATTCTAGTGTTTAGCTGCCTATACTACCAAGCAATTCTGCATGACTAAAGCTACCCTCTGAGAAAAATGGTGAGAGAGATAATTTTAGTAATTCCCATAACAATTTTTGAATATACGATCCCCTTTCTTCAGTTTCTCTGGCCATAAAGATGGATTTTTCTTTTGAAGTTTAAAGCGTTTGAACCTCCACCATCACAGAGCAGTTCTGTGACTGGGCCATCTTTGGGGAAAAGCTAAGAAAAAAACAAAAAAAAAAACAGATTTCCTCACTGTTAGTGAGTTAGTATTTATCAGTTTTTCATCACTGTGTCAAAATGCCTGAGAAAATCAATGCCAAAGAGGAAAGATTTATACTGGCTCATGATTTCAGAGGTTTCAGTCCATGGCTGCTTGGCTCCTTCACTTTGGGCCTCTGGCCAGGCAGAGCATCATGGCAGGGAGGACATGGTGAGCAAAGATGCTCACTTCATGGCAGCTGGGCAACAGAAAGGGGCTAGGACAAAATACAGCCCACAAGGTTACACCCTCAAGGACACACTCCCCCTTCAACTAGTTCCTACCCCCTCCAGTTCCCACCACCTCCCTACAGTCCATTAAACTATGAATCTGCCAATGGATTGATTCATCCACTAAGGAGGTGGGAGCTCTCAGGATTCAATCACTTCCCCAAAGCCCTACCTCTGAACATGCTGCACTGGGGACCAAGCCTTCAGCACACAAGCCTTTGGGGGACATTCCAGATCCAAACCATAACACTCACACACTTTCCAGCCCACAGGGACCTCATTTTCCTTCCTCTGGACAGAACGACATTTTCCCTCAGAGTTCTTCCTGCTCATGCTCCTTTCACAGTTGCGCATCATTTCTGCCCTCGGGTCAAAGCTGGAAGATAAAACAGAAAAAGAGAAACGCTTTGGTGATTTGTTCCAATGTGGGCCATTTTTCAAATTTTAACTGCCCTCTCATTCTGCCTGCTATTGTTGACTTTGCACAGAGATCATATAGCTACTTTTTGTATTTTGTCCAAAGATTTAAGTTGTGATCTGCATAGAGAGAGGTTGGAAAGGGCTTACTTATCACAACAGAATCATTTATGTGATTTTTTTTTATTATTCCACTCAGCACTCAGGATAGAGATACTTTCTCATAGTTTTTCTGAGCTGTGGGCACAGTTTTTCTAGTTTGGAGGATCAGCATTTGGAAGCACCAGGCTCTGTGTCAGGGTGCGGTTCCAGCTCACCTAGCTCCCAGGGGACAACATGCACCTTGTGAGGCTGTTGAGATCCCCCACCTGCCAGACTCATGACTTTATAGTTATCCACTCTGTGGGAAGCCACATATCTGGCTACCTGGACCAGGTTCCCCTTTTTTAAAGTTTCTGGAAGATTTCTCTTCTTTCTTTTGTGTTCCTTATTCCTTTCTGTATCTTCAACCATCCATTTAGGATCATTTTCCTTGCACTTGAAAAATAATTTTCAGAATTTTGAGTCCCCTAGTGGTGAGTTCTCTTAATTTTGTTTGTTTCACAATGTCTTTCTTTAAGGCTATTTTCACTGATTATAGGATTGTGTATTAGCAGTTGTTTTCTTTTTTTTAAATCTCATTGAAATTATTGTTCAACTGTCTTGGTCTTATTATTTTGATTAAAAAGCCAGCAGTATATCAGACTATGACTCCTTTGAAGGGACCTTTTTTTTTTTCTAGCTGATTTTAGGATTTTCATCTTCATCTTCAGTTTTATAGTTTCACTATAATGTTTCACTGTGAATTTCTTATTACTTATCCTCCCTGGGATTTGTTGGGTTCCTGAATCTGGATATTGGAGCTTACATAGTTTTGAAACATCTCAGCCTGCATCTGAGACTATTCACATACTCTATTAACCAAAATTTCTAACTGGTTTTCAGTTCATTCTTTTGTTTCCAAAATCTGTTGATTATTGTTTTTTGTGAGACTGTCTATGCATCTATAGTTTTTAAATTTCTTATAGAGAATCTCTAAATGCTTGTGGCAGGCAATTTTCAACTTTGTCATAGTTTGCATTATTTCTAGAATTTGTAAACCCATTATACTTGGTCCTCAGCTCCCACTACATCATAAAATAAATTCTCAGCCAGGCACAGTGGCACATGCCTGTAATCCCAGCACTTTGGGAGGCTGAGGCAGGAGAATCGTGAGTTCAAAGCCAGCCTCGGCAATGGCGAGGCGCTAAGCAACTCAGTGAGACCTTGTCTCTACATAAAACACAAAATAGGGCTGGGGATGTGGCTCAGTGGTCGAGTATCCCCGAGTTCAATCTCTAGTACCAATAAATAAATAAATAAATAAATAAATAAATAAATAAATTCTCAACTTCCTACACTAAATAGCTCTTTTCAGATATTTGAAGACCATTTTGCAAGATTTGACACTGTGATTGTTCCCTTCTTGAATTTTTCTCCTCTCAGGGAGTCAGAGACACCAGCCTTACGTAATTCTCCTTGTATTCACTTCCTCTTTCTCTTCATCTTCTCCTCTCCCTTTCTTTTTGTCTTTTTCTTTCTCTTACCCCCTCCCCTTTTTTCTATTCCCTCTCTTTGCCTACACAAATTTCTACTTAAGGTAGGGGTCTTGTTAAAGATACTGATAGGAAGATCAGTTTGAATGTCAAAATCAAAGACAAATACGTGCAAGTATCAGAGTCTCTGACTCCAAGAGTTGGTACTGTTTTTTTCATTTTTCCTGCCCTTATCTGTCCTTAATTTTGCCATTCAAACTAAGATCTCCTGATCAGTATCTTCAACCATGATCTTTACCCTAAGCTAGAGATTTTCATATCTAACTGCCTTGTATTCATCTCTTTTTGATGTCTTGCAAATTGTTCCAACTCAAAATGCCCAAAAGTGATCCATTATTTCTTGGTCGACATATCAAACCTGCTACTCTGCCCTTGTCAACCTCCCCTGTTATACATATCCCTTCAGACCCTCCCCTGCCAGGCATGCTATGCTGTGGCATGGTTACACTGCACTAGTTCCTCCAAGGAGCCACACTGTTTATTATTCACCTTTATTGCAGAATGACTATTGTGCTACATAAGTGCATTCATGCCATCCACAGTTTATTGTCCTCAACCCATTCCTGCGAGTCAGCTAATGTCTAGCACTGACTGCTGCAGGGACACAAAAAGGTAGATGATACCAAATACCCAGTCCCATCCCACCCTATCATCTTACGCCTGAGTCTGGATAGAGGGGTATCTGGGCTCTGACAATTCTTCCTTCTCAAGGCATGTGGCTTTCAGGAGTTATAATGTCCTTGCTGCCTCTTGGGCTCTGACTTGGCCCCTCAAGTGCTAATCTCTCCTGTCCTAGTGGTAATTAGAGGAGTGGGGCTGGACCTCAGGGTGCTATCCTACCAGGAGGGGTGAACCTAGTTCCCAGTGTATGACTCCTATCCCTACTCCTGCTCATGAACCTTCTCCCACAAAGTTGATACATAAGAATGGACCTCTCATATGTATATTTCCTCATATGATTATATAGGAAATGGGACTCTTATTATTCATTGGCTTAACTACTTTATTATGAGGAGACAAGTTTTTTGTTTTTTCTTGCAATGCTAGGGATTGAACCCACAAGCCTCATTCATGCTAGGCAAGTGTTCTACCATTGAGCTATACCCCCAAGCTTTTGTTAGTTTTTATTTTGAGACATGGTTTTGTTGAGTTCCTGAGGCTGGCCTCAAACTTGCAATACTCCTGCTTCAGCCTCCCAAGTGGCTGGAATTACATGTGTGTAATAACATACCCAACAGGAGATAAATGTAATAAATAAAAATTTTCATCTAGTTGATTTATAATGACCTTTATTTATTTTTTTGATTCATGATACATTATTTCTAATATGTAATGTAATTTTACTTAACATTATTAGAGCTTTGGCTTTTATTTTAAGACTAGAAAAATATATATAAAGGGAATTTGCCTGCTCAGGCTGATGCTTACTTTATATTTTCCTTTTTTAAATACCTGGGTTAGATAATCACAAAACAGATCTTCCAGAAATATCTTCCACAGGCTTTTTACCTTGCTTTCACACTTCTTCCTTGACCTGGAATGTCATTTGCAGGAGTTTCTGTGACAAGTATCACAAACTAAGCAACCAGAGCCACAGATATTTATTGTTTCACAGTGCTGGGGGCTAGAGGTCTGATATCAGGGTGTGTTGGCAGGCCCTGCTCTCTCTAAAGGCACTGAAGAAGGTTGTGTTCCAGGCCTAATTCTAGCTTCTGATGGTTCCGTGGCAGTGGCAATATCTACAAGATGCTTCAGTCTTCACAGCATTCTGTGAGTGTGTGTATATGTGTGTTCAAATTTCTCTCATTTTAAAAGGATACTAGTCACATTGGATATGAGGTCAATCTTACCGTAGTATGACCTCATCTTAACTAATTACACGTGCAATGACTTTACTTCCAGATAAGGTTTCTTCCTGAGGTAATAGAGGTTAGGACTCCTACAAATGAATTTGGGAGTACATAATTTAATCCATAACAAATGACTTTGCTCATTTGTTCATCTAGAAATGCGTGCTCATTTTTCATGGGTCATAGCACCCTCTGAGATCCTCCAGGAATCACCAATGATGGTTTCTTCTTTTTCCTTTCTGGCCATTCTGGGCACTGTACTACCTCTGTTGCATTTATTAACTTACTAGCCTTTCTCTCCCTGCTAGAGCATAAGTTGCTGAGGAAGAGACCTGTTGTGCTCATTTCTACATCCCTAGCATCCAGCAGAGTATATGGCAATAATTAATGATAAATAAATATTTGTAGGTTGGATGAATGAGTTGAGTATAGGCCTATTTAAGTATAGAAAAAACAAGCTAAATCCCAAGTGTCTGTTTCAAAAAAAGGGAAGAATACAGAGATATACAATTAGACTTAGCATTTGAGAGAAACTTGCTGTTCCTCAACACAAACAGAATTTTGTGGATCTACATCTGTACCATTCAATATGGTTACCCTTAGCCACATTTAGAGTATTTGGAGATTCAATTTAATTAACATTAGATGTATCAATGTTACACTAGCCATATATTAATGCTCAGTAACCACATGTGGCTATTAGCTGCAACACTGCACAGCACACAGAAAGAACATGTCCATTATTTAAGTAAATCTCATTGGATGGTGCCAGTCTAGGCAGTAACATACTTTCAAGGAGACAATCCTTTCTCAAAAGGATTGTCTTTCTCAAAAAGTTGAAGACATACTTCAACTTAACCATATTATTTAATCCTTTCATATAAGACAGATATCATGTTTGGTGTTGGCAAGAAATAACAAATGAGTAACTCTGATCTTAAGGAACTCATCATTTATTACTTTAGTACATTTGTTTGAAAATATTTTGCTAAGGAAAATTCTGTTGCATCTGAGGTATCACCCATTGAAGCAAACAAAAGTAAGGAAAGCTGGGAAAACATCTGTGATGATATTCCAGAAAGCAGTAGTCACTTTCTCTCTCTATTGGATTATTAAATGGACACAGGAATAAGAGTGAAAATAGGTTCAATTTATCCTGCACACCTGCACAGGTCATGCTATTGTGCACACATACTGATTACAGTGTCAAAGATGGAATAGGACCACATTTTAACTTGACACACGGGTTCCTAACCTGAGTCTTAGAATCACACAGTTTAGCATTTAGATGTATTATAGATTCTTGTGAAACACAATTAAACTGAACTAAATTACATTTCTCTTAGTTTAGAAACTGCTTTGGTAGTATTTTTACTATGAACAATGAGCAGACAGGATCTGGATTTAGTGGAAATCAGAAGAACAACTTTCCAATGACATATGGCAAAGTCCCCCTCTGGTTTATAATTAGACCATAAGGAACCAAAGGTCACCTTATGTGTCACAAAGGGTGTTTGTGCAAATATTCAAGTCAATCAAGTTGAATTCCAGAATGGGTATATTGATTAACTTATAGACAAACTACAAGTATAAAGAACATTACTGGAGCAACAAAGAGAAGCCACTCCATATGGAAAATAACTATCTTTAATGCAGAGTTAGGTTCAAAAGCATAGTTATGGAAATATTTCAATCCTTTTCAAAAGTATTACTTTAAATATATTTGGTTTTGAATTATACATAATAAATGCTTTCAAACTTTTTTGCTTGTTGATGGTGTCCAAATACTTACTATCATATTTGGTAACGACTGATTCAAGATCACTTATTTTCCTTAAAATTTAGAAAACTATTTTAAAGGTTTTGATAATAAGAGAAGAACTTGCTCTAGACCTCTCACTCCAGACTTTATACAACTTTTCTGTGGTGGCAATCATCAGGTATGTGTGCTTTTAGAGATTGCCTTTTCCCCTTAACCTTGTGTTTATCATAGCATTTTTTCTATATTGCCTTCCTGCCTTTCTAATTATCTTTTAAAAATTTTATGTAAGTACCCACTTCATTTAGCTATTCTCATATAATTGCCTATTTGTACTGTTACCACTTTTTCTTTTATATATAGTACCACCATGAACATCAAAGTAAATTTGTTAGATGCAGCAACACCAGAAATCATAATTTTATCTGATGACAATTACTTTAAAAGTAAATATTATGGATTGGGGATTAACTCAGTGGTAGATCTTCTGCCTAGCATATTTTAATATGTACCCTGTCTCTTTTATATCTGGCAGATTATAGAACAAATTAGACAATATAGTCTTTAAAAGTTGTGTAGAATTAAGTATCTAGATTAATTCTTATTACAGAAGGCTTTGCTTTTAAGATTTTTAGAATTATGTAAAAAATTTGTAGATTTTTGGTTTGTTATGGACAAAAATAAAAGATGCCCAGTGACTATGAATTACAAATAAATGAACATTTTGAATTTTCCTAATGTACTGATCCAGTGGAATCCTTCCCTCTTTTTACAGTTTCAACACATGACTTTCACTAATTTATTTTATAATTAGTGTTTGATAAATGAAATTCATAGCTTATTAGTAGCATCTTCAAAGCAGTAGCATGAATAATGATATTGAAAATGGGAAGAATATATATAGCTATACACCATTTTCTCAATATAGTAGTAAGAAGATTTTTAAAAATACTTAGGTAGAAAAGTTGATGTACTAGACTCTGATTATCAATAGTTGCCTGATTGGTCAGTAAATAATACTTGAAAAATTTAATCAGTTAAACCAAATTCATTTTGAGATTAAAAAAAAAAGGATGATTGGAGATTTTTTGCCTTTGTTCTTAAAGATAATGAACATACCATTGAGTTGTGAAGAAGCTGAGGACATAGAGCAGATGGGATTTTTGGCAAACATTAGGCACGTCTGAGAGCTGGCAGCAGGAATTGGCTGCTGCTATAGCATACGGTGCTCATAATACCTCAGTCAATTAAAAGAAGGTGCCATCCAGGGTTTGCCAGTCAGAAGACATCTTAACTACTTTTTCTTAAAGCTGAGAGTGCTCCTTTCTAACCTCCTATGCAGCCAAGCAGTCAATTTAGCTGTCACTCTGGATAGCTTGCTGATATCAATGTTCCAATGAATGCCTAGAAATATTGCTAATGTAAAGTGCTCCTGTTTTGTATGATAGTACTACTGTTTTTCATAGATGGGCAGATAAGGCACAGAGGCACCAGAGAACTTGCCTAAAGTCACATAATAGGTACTAGCTAAATGGCAGATCTGGAATTCAAGACAGCTTGGAGGAGACAATTGGGCAACCTATGTCCTGTTCCTGATGACCCCAAAGGGGAAAAAAAAAAGCAGGAGGAATACCTGAGACAGAAGATAACATTCTCCATGGAGGTGGGTATGTTCGTCTCAGAAGAGAGGCCATTGAAAATAATGTTGTCGACTGCATTTTCCTCTGTAACTAAATCTCTGAATCTGCCATCCAAACAGGATCCCTATGACAGAGATCATGAGATTCAATCTACTTTTAGACTCTTATTTAAATGGAGGGCCTATGAAGTGTTACCTTTTGGAATAAAAGAGGGATAAAATGAAGCACAAAACTCAACACATTTTTCCAGTGACCCAGATGAAAAAGAGAAGTTGTGCTTATCATATTTGTGAATCACAAAGTGTTAGAAAGAATGGTAACCTCATCAACTTGTAAAATAAGGATTCAGAAAGATCTCAATAAGCAGCAATGATAAATTCTATCTTACAAAGAGAAATGCAATAGTAAGAAAAAATAAGGTTCTGCCTTTGAATTTGACCATCATTTTTTAAATTATGGTAAGTAACATTTGATATTAAATTCATTATCTCACCCATGTTTAAGTGTATGGTTTCAGTAGAGTATCTTCACATCAAAGTATAATAGATCTCTAGAATATTTTCATCTTGCAACACTCAATTCCCTTACCACCTTTCCCCAGATCTTGCTAAAAAACTTTCTACATTCTGTTTCTATGATTTTGACTTCTTTTAAGTACTTTTTATGAGTGGAATCATACAGTATTTGTCCTTTTGTGAGGGAATTATTTCACTTAGCACAGTGTCTGTGAAATTCATTCACACCATGGCATGTGCCAGCATTTCCTTATGTTTTAAAGCTGAATAATATTTGTGTATCACATTTTCTTTACTTATTCACCTGTCCATGGATATTTGGGCTGCTTACTCCTCTTAGCTATTGTAAATAGGCTATAATGAACTTGGATGTGCAAATACTTCCTTGAGATCCTGTTTGAAGTCTTTTTAATATACACCCTAAAGTAGAATTGCTGGATCAGATGGTAATTCTCATTTTCATTTTTTGAGGAGGAGACTTCACACTGTTTTCTAGAATAGCTACACCATTGTACATTCTCGTCACCATGCACCAGGGCTCTAACATCTCTGCATCCTCTACAACATGATTCTGTTCTTTTGATAGAGGCTTCAGGATGAGTGTAAAGTGGTATCTCCTTGTGGTTTTGATTTGCATTTCCCTAATGATTAATAATGTTAAGTATCTTTTCAGCTGCTCATTGGCCATTTGTATATAATCTTTGGAGAAATGTTTATTTACCCATTTAAAAAATTGGGCTTTTAGTTTGTCATTGAGTTATCAAATTTTCAGGC
>PVHX01008308.1:21381-84607 GCA_004024805.1 Geosciurus inauris | reverse complement strand
ATGAATGGATAAACAAACTGTGGTACATATACACAATGGAATATTATTCAGCAATAAGAGAGAATAAAATTATGGCATTTGCAGGCAAATGGATGGAATTGGAGAACATTATGCTTAGTGAAGTAAGCCAATCCCAAAAAACCAAATGCCGAATGTTCTCTCTGATTAGTGGATAAGAATACATAAGGGGGGGTGGGAACGGGAAACATAGGAGAAATGCAGGAACTCTAGACGTGGTTGGAGGAGGTGGGAGGAAGGAAAGGGGAATGGGCATAGTAATGATGGTTATTTGAGATGGTCATTACTACCCCTGGCACATCTATGAAGACTCTAATGGTGTGACTTTATCTGGTTTGCAATCAGAGAAATGGAAAAACTGAGCTCTGGTTATGTACTATGACTTGAAATGCATTTAAATAACATAACTAAATTAAAAAAAAAAAAAGAGTGGTGACACAAGGCTGTAATTCCAGCTACTGAGGCTGAGTAAGGGGGGTTGCAAGTTTGAGGACAGCCTAAACAACACAGTGAGACACCCCCACCTCACTTCAAAACACACACACACACACACACACACACACACACACACAAAGGTCGTTAAGTAACAAACTGTGTGAGTCAGATTATTCTACACATTGATTCACTTTGTAGGCAATAAGGAATCCTCAGATGGTATACTGAGATTAGCTTCAGATAAATGTCTTGATAAATATCTAAGTCCAGTTTATTTGTATTAATGTTGCTAGAAGCTTTGGAGCCTAATCTTTTTCAATGAACAGCAAAGACCATGGGATTTAGGCTGCGGCCATTTTCAGACTTTAGGATCACGAAGCTGAATTTAAAGTACTAATGGGATCTGATAGGTCTTTGACTTTTATGAAGTAGGATAAGCTATAAAAAAATTTTTTTAACAGAAATAGCAGAATTTCATTTAAAATGAGATATAAATTTCTTTATATATGTATATACACTATTCAGCAAATATTTGTAATATTTTAACAATGCATTCTTTAGCCTATTTATTTTAAGTCAATTTACAATATTTGCAGTCACAAAAAACAAATAGGAAGGAATTCAAGTTTACAGTTGACTAAATTATGGTAAAATAGTATGTGATACAGGTTTTGTTTTGTTTTGTTTTAGGTACCAGGGATTGAACTCAGGGGCTTTCAACTACGGAGCCACATTCCCAGACCTTTTTGTGTTTTAGTTAGAGACAGGGTCTCACTGAATTGCTTAGTTCCTTGAAAAATTGATGAAGCTCGCTTTGAACCTGTGATCCTCCTGCCTCAACCTCTCCAGGACCTGGAGATACAGGCGTGCATTACTGCACCCTGTCCAGTTTGATGTTTTATATGTATTTTTAAAAGACTGAACACTTGTTTGGTGCTAGGCACCAGGTAAGACTTCATATTCATTATCTCATTTAATCTTCAGATATTACAATTATCTTCCTTTACAATGGATGAAACAGAGAATTAGAGGGTAAGTAGTTCATCCAGGGTCACAAAATTATTAAATAGCTGAGCCCATATTTCAATCTAGGTTGCCTAAATCTCTAAACTCCAAAATTCTAAAACCCAACTCTGTATCAACTATCTCAAATCACATTAGTCAATTCTGCAGGGAACCTTAGAAATAAGTACATCAAATCCAACCCAAGTCATTTATTTAGTAGCTATTTGCAGAGTAACAATTGATTTCATTTCATACTTGGAAATAACAACTTAATGTTTAAAATTTCTTAAAGAATAGTACTTTCCCACCATTTCCTCTCTGCTTTAATGGTACATGAGTATGTAGAGACGGAAGACTAGTTTATGTATTTGGTCTTAAATGAGGCTGAATACCTTATCATTTAGTATTGGACCTGTAAGGATTTAAAAATTACTTCATTTGCTCAAACATAGTTTGAAGACCACATAGGGGAGGGATACTGCAGATACATGAATTCTGGATATGCTAAAATAATGCTTTCATTATTTTTGTATAGTAGCAACTTTTAAGTAATTCTGAAGGTATTCAGAAGTAATGAGGGTAAACTGTATCTTACATAACTTGAATTTATTTTTTTTCTAATATTTTACATGTTTTAGAACAACCAACTTTCCTTATTAAAATGTGAATGTTCAAGCAATATCTTTCATTTACTGGCACATAAATTTAAAGCCTTCATGGGGCTGGGATTGTAGCTCAGCGGTAGAGCGCTTGCCTCGCATGCGTGAGGCCCTGGGTTCGATCCTCAGCACCATGTATAAATAAATAAATAAAAGAAATGTCTATAAAAAAAAATTTAAAGCCTTCAATTGTTTAGGACATCCACTTATACTCAAAGTACCAGGATATTAAGATACTTATATAAATTTTCTGTTTGATAATTTTTGTTTGTTTGTTTTATGGCACTGGGGATTAAATCCAGGGGTGCTCTACCACTGAGATACATCTCCATCCCTTTTTAATGTTTTTAAACTTGAGACAGGGTCTCACTAAGTTGCTAAGGCTGACATTGAACTAATAGTCCTCCTGCCTCAGGCTCCTGAATTGCTGGGATAATAGGCATACACCAACGTGCCTATAATCATTTAAAAAAAAAAAAACTTGGAAAAGTAGAGGTAGCGCACTTGTTGAACATGCATAAGACCCTGGGTTCAATTCCTAGCACTGCAAGGAAAACCTCAAAACAAAACTAAACCTTGAAAGTAGAAGACTTCATTTTAAAATGAGGTGAAATTTTAACTAATGGAAGGTGACAACTTTCTAAATAGAACACATAACAATGTGAAGGAGTTATTCAAAAACAAATCAAAATTAAAATAATGTTCTTATATAAATAGATCTTCCAAATAAGGACCATGTTCTAAAAGTCAGTTTCAGTGCATGAACATACCTGTTGTTTCATAATCTTTATCTGTTCTTTTTGCTTTCGTTTCTCCTCAGCAGCCATTATTGCTATGATGAGAAACCAAAGCACAAATTATCATCAGATGAGCAACGAAGAGGCCTTTTATGAATTCCCCAACATTCACTTTCCAAATTCATGCCATCATTTATATCACCCACCTTGTTGTTTTTTAGCTTCTTTGGCAACCCGAGCCTGTTCCTGCTTTTGAAGTTTTCTCAAAAGCTTTATTTGTGCTGCTTGCCTGGCTATTTCTGAAAAACAAAAAATTTCAGAAAACATTACTAACAACATCACATGACCGCAAACTTAAAATGCTTGGTACTATATAATCATGAAGGATATAATATTTAAAGAAAACTGCTTATGGTTAAAAGATACCAAGTAGGAGAGTAGTGTAGTAGAAAAATGTCATGTTCATTGTCCTTAGAAATTGCCAAAATTATTTCATCAAACCCCATCAAATACAGAACTACATAAAATGATATTTTGCTTAATCTTCATCATAGAGGTTCATCCAAGTAATTTTTTTCAAGTAACTGCCACTTAGTAGGAAAGTAGCTGCTAATATGTTAAGAACAGTAATTTAATTTCAATTGTAAAACAATAAAATACATAAAAAAGAAAGACCCTCAAATAAAGCAGATTCTCCTCCCCAAAATTATATTTCAACATACTAATGGTTAAATCCCTGAATCAGTGATATTCTTACTTTGAGGAAGAGGGACAAAGAATGAAGAATATCAATGCATTTGAAGGACAATTTACTTCTCATAATTTCCAAGAAAAAAAATGTATAAACTTGGGGGGTAGAAAGGCATCAATCATGGCCCTAATTCTTCATTCCTCCCTTTAAACATGTTATCCACAATGTGACATTGTAGCAACTTCCATCAAGAAGTAGAATATATTTTCCGTCCCTTGATTCTGAATTCAACCATCTTCTATAGTCAAGACATTAGCAGCTGTAATGCAAGTAGAACCTGAAAGTGTACTGTGCTCTTTCTACTTTTGCTCTTGTGCCTCGCCCATTACTGTAAGGATATATTTAGGTTAGGATACTAGAGAATGAGAGCGAACTGACCCCACACATGTTATCAAGTCCAGCCAAGATCAGTAAAGCATTCAGTTAACCTACAACTGATTCCACCTGCACGAGCAATTAACACTTCGCATTATATGCTACTGAGGTTTGATGATTATTTGTTATCCAGCATTATTGTGGCAATAGGTATAAAGGGTACAGAATGTTATTGCTTTTCTGTGTTGCCAAACACTCTGAATACTTCTAACTCTAAAAGTGGTTTATCATAATGTCACTCAAAAAATCATTTTAGCAAGCACCACTTTAACACACCCACCACAGAAATAAAGCAATCCAGACTTTGGGGATGGTACCAGAAGATCTCAGAAATGACTATCTTCCAAATTAACAAGTGAATTACAACTCTAACAGAGAACATATGGAATGTAGACTCTGAATCACCTCTTAAAAAGCCCCCTGTTCCTGCTGATGGGCAGTATCACAGCTTCTGGGACAGAAGGCCCCTGTGTTTCTCTTTTGCTAGCAAAGCAATAAACTTTTTTCCTTTTTTTCTTCTTGAAAAAAGAAAGGAAAGCACCAGAAGGCACTGTTTCAGACATTTTATCTGAGTAACAGTATAAGGAACCTATAAACTATATTCATAGTGATATGCATGATTGCTAGCTCCTAAATCACTTGAGCTCTATCAATTTCCACCACTTAGTGAATGCAAGCATTGTTGTGTTAAATTTACATGATCTTATTTAATCTTCACAACTACTTCATAAAATAAGCAACACTGTGCCCAGGTTACAAATAAAATACCTAAGGCTTACTGAAGTTAAATAGCAGAGACAAGATATAAACTTAGGTCTTTCTGGCTTCTCAGTCTACATGCTACTACATCTAAAAATCTTTAAGCAATATTTGAATGCCTTGACATTTTTAACTAAGAATGTAACCCATATTCTTGTAATTAATGGTTGCTTACTAGGGATAATTTTCTGCATGAAGATTTAAAAAAGATGAGGGGAGGTAAAGGGTATAATTTTATAAACTGGAAATGTTGATGAAAGGTAACAATGAAGCTGATGCTAAAGTATGTCTCCCAATAGTCCAATAATTTTCAACATTGAGGAATCACAGGTATTATCAAAAATTTCTGGGTCACACAAAAAGATCGCTTATATACTAAATACTTTCAGGGGGGAAAAAAAGTCTCTACGCTGGCCTGCAGAGTTGGCAACCTCTAATAATATTCTTGAAGAATATCATCTCATCTATAATAATGTCAGATAAATACTTCTTCAACATTTAAGAATTGAAATGGAGTCTATTGAAGTCTACTATAAAGGCCTAACTCAGTCTTAAAATGTGAAGATGCGCTAAATGATTATAAAAATATTTCCTGTAAAATGTGACATAAATATGGTCTTATGTTCCTCTAAAAGAAGCTGACTTCTAGTAAAGAAATTCTATTATATTTATAGATGTGTAGGAGTGTATCAGTAAACTTCAAGCTCCACAGAAGTACATAGTAATTTTTATTTTTAAACCCTTTGGACAGAAAAACATTAAAAAGTTCAACATATCTTTTCACTTTAACAAGAAATATAAAATCTGATTAATCATTAGAAATTTACATAGCAATTTTATGTTTTGAGCAGCTGGAGGAGAAAATGTGAAAAGAAGGAGAAAAAACTACATAGAGAATGAATTAGAGATGCAGAAAAATTCACCTAGGTACAGGGGAATATATTACTCCCATTATCTACACATTTATCTAGCTTATGGTTGCTGAATGTTATAATTAACATTTGAAATATTAAGCTAAAAATATCTTTTATGATTTGAGAAACTACATACTGCTTTAATTTCAAAGATAACAGTTAATTTTGAAATAATGTTTATTTTCACATAGAATTAGAGATCTTTTAGACATAACTGATGTCTTTGGTTTTAAGACACATTTTAAAACATTTTAACATCTCCTAAAATCAATGTGTCTGATAATTGGCAGCATTTTATCTTCTTGGATTTAAAGAGTAAAATAATGGCACATTGTATACACTACATGATATCTCATGCTCTATGACATCAAAGACAGGTGCTATTGGATACTTTGGAAAATTTGAGATAGTAACAGTATTCATCAATTAACAAGCAGGTTTATTTGTTTGGACCAGAAGTGTTTTCTTTTCTCCCCAAGAAATAACATGCAAACTATACACCATACACTTATAAATATGATTAATAATTATTTACTGTTAAATATTCAAACTTTACATACATGATGAGAAAGAATGTATATATACAGTTAGGTCAAAGTTTACAGAATATGCAAAGTTAACCCATGATAATGGGGGAGAAGTATGTAAGAGACTAAAAGTCAGTTTGAAAACTAGAAGGAGAATAAAATACTGGGTAAAAGTAAAACAACTTCTATTTTGTTACAATAAAAATATAGTTAATTTTGCAGATTTAAGTTATAATTTTGCAGATTATAGTTAATTTGCCATTTCAGATACTAATAATACTTGTATTGGATATACAAAGAGCCCATGTTTTAGCTATCAGTTAATTTTGAGCACTTATTTTATGCAAATAATACATATATTCCCTACCATTATACATTCTTCAGAAGAATTAATGGATTACTAAGAATATTACTTTTTTAAATTTATGTATGTCTGTTAATATATATTCTTTTTTTTTTTTGGTACTGAGGATTGAACTCAGGGGTACTTGACCACTGAGCAACATCCCCAGCCCTATTTTGTGTTTTATGTAGAGACAGGGTCTCACTGAGTTGCTTAGTGCCTCAACGTTGCTGAGGCTGGCTTTGAAGTTGCGATTCTCTTGTCTCAGGCTCCCAAAGTGCTGGGATTACAGGTGTGCATCACCGCGCCTGACAATATATTCATTTTTTTAACCATTACTAACAACTACCTGGCAGAGATGAAAGTCTTACAAGAAACCAAATAAAGTAAAAACTAAAAAAGTTTTGACTACCATATTAAGGTAGAAAAAATTTACAGGATATCAAGTTATATGCTAGGTTGTTAACTTACATACAACTGTCAAAGTTTGAATTGGTATGGCCTTTTTGGAGATAATACTTGCATGCTATCTACCAAAATTAGAAATGGTATGTGTAATACGTGGTTAAATAAGCATAAAATACATGTTTATTTATTTTGTGCAATATATATTTATTACAACACTGTGATAGAAAATTCATCGAAGAGACTAGTTTAATGAAGTATGGTAGAGCTACATGTGGCATCATTAACTACTCAGTCATTAAAAGACAGGTTAGTTTCTAAGTGCTAATACAGAAAGATATTCAAGATAAATAAAGTGGAAAAAGAACAAATAGTATGACATTGTAAGATTGTAAGTCCATTTATTTTAGAAATCAAAAAGGATATAAATGAATGTATACCTGCATATATGTGTACACATTCTGGAAAGATTTTTAAAAACCCTCCCAATGATTCCACTAATGAGGAAGAATAAGTGTCTTTCATTTTAAAGCATTCTGTTCTATGAGTTTTTTTCATAGATAACTTGTTTTAAAATAAAAACAAAGATGTCAATACGATGGTGTTTACAATAAATAGAAATAAATATTTCAAGGATTTTCTCCAGATTTTGGTGTTTATTTATCGAGAAAGTAAAAGAAAGAAATTTATGTTAGTCTTTTAAAGTAAATTTTCTTTATTAAACCTTTGTTTTACGTTATGTCATTACATATATGCTTGAAAATAAAAGTTATCTATACATGTTTCTATGTTCAGACAACTTTAAGAGGCTTCATATTTGTAATCAGTAACTGAACTCCATATCAGAACTATTTTATTTAGCCTTCTCTGTGCCATATGTAGCATAGCTCTGTCTTGATAATTTATGTATAATTTTGAATCATGAATATATTTTAGGTTATTACGAGCACTTTCAGTTTGACAAAGAATACCTTCTAGTGATATTAAAATACTTCTTCATGTAGTTCTATTAATTGAGCATTTTGAAAATATATACTATATCCAGACTATCAGAGAACCCAAACTAAAAGACTGGTTTACTTACCAGTAACTGGAGTTCTCTGACTGAAAATTTATTCCACAGATCCACATATTTTGGAGTTATTCTCATGTACCACCTCAAGGAATCGGGAGCTGTTAAAAGGAGAATTTCCAGAAGGTTGGCACGACCTTAAGGCAAGTGCCAAGTGCTGGTTGATTCCTTTCTGTACAAGCCTTAACAGCTTAACAACATACAGGGTAGGATGTGTTTATAAGTATAGCTCTTGAAAGATTACCTAAATCAAAGAACTCCAGTTACCGGTGGGACTCCTTATTTTCTCATTTATTCTAACACAAAGATCTACAATTTAGAAACTGAGAATAGTGTCACTCATTCCTAAGAATAAAAACATAAGAGATATGTTTAGCATACTCTTAAGTATGATTAGCATAGTGTTAGATACATTACATTTCTTACCTTGAGCCTGCAGTTTTCTTAGCAATTTGGCATCTGTGTTATCTAGGAATTCTGCACTGCCAACATTTGGAGGTCGACCCTTCCGACGTTTCATCCTGGATTCCTCTCTTGCTCGCTGTCTATCTGGATTTGGTGGTCTTCCTCTACGACCTTCCATTGCCCTGATTCGAGGAATGACATCCTCTTCTTTCAAAAGACACCACTGCATTCCCTTTTAATTAACATTTTATAGAAATAATATATTACAAATACAATAAAAAATGAGAGATCAATATGTCAGAAAATTTTAGGTAAATATTTTGAATTTTATAAAGCTGATATACACTTTAGCAATTTTATTTTTTAAAGTAAATTTAAATTTATACTTGTTTGTGGCTTTGCATATCTTTAGTATTCTTAAATAATTTAATCTTTAATTAAATGTACAGATTTGCATCTATATCTGTAAACATATAGAAATATATTTCTTTTCCCCCTTTTTGAAGTACTGGGGATTGAATTTGGAGCCTCACACATACTAGGTAAGTGCTCTACCAATGAACTACATCCCTAGCCCTTTAAGTTGCCCATGTTGACTTCAAACTTGTAATCCTCCTGCCTCAGCTTTCCACACAGCCACTAAGCCTGGCTTAGAGATACACCTTAATCATCTTTTCCAAACTATAATGATCATAAAGTTGGCAGATATTTAAAAATATTAGTGATAACCATCCATGGATTATTCTTGTGGGTAATCAGTTCAAACAAAACATTAAGCAACCCAAACAATAAGATGAATATTCTATTTACAGGAATATTATAGCTAATAAATGAAGACAGAAAATAAGAGATCAACATTTTGTAATATTTAATGAATTAATATATCCAAACATTGAACTTTTTTTTTTAAGAACCAACACCAAAGATCATTGTTTATTATGATACTAGTTGAAGGTGATTACAGACATTATATTTAAGCAAGATTAAATTTCTGGCTTAAAGATCTCACTCTTCCAATATAAGGGCAACCAATTTGAACACATGAATTTACTAAAAGGTATAGAAGTTCCTGTTGGGCTGGGTAATGACACCAAATGGGCCTGTCCTAGATAAAGTTGCCAGATAATCTCTTGACTGTTGAGAACAGCCTGATACACAAGGTGAGCATGTTTCCAAATGTTGAAACTGTTTAGGTTTTCAAATCCAAATCAATGACAGTTACTAATCTCTGGAACTGACCATCTTCTGGGGGATATAGCCTCCCCCTGGGCATAGAAGCTGTCACCAGGTCTAAAACCTGCACTTAAAAATATGGAACGCTTCACAAATTTGCATGTCATGTTTGCGCAGGGGCCATGCTAATCTTCTCTGTATAGTTTCAATTTTAGTATATGTGCACCCAAACATTAAACTTGAGTAGACTGCCTATCACCCAAAAGAAAGACAACCAAAGTTAGCCTCCTAATGAAGACTCACACTATCATCTATGAAGAACTCTTACCTCTAAAATCAAAACTGGATTTGATCAAGCCTCTAGATTTAATTACTATAACTTTAAAGAAAGATAGGGTGAGAGATATCTTTTAAACTAACTCTGCAGCAAATAAGTTTGTAGGAAATTCTACAAATGACCTAATTTCTTCAACAAATAAATTATGAGAAGAAAAAATCTGTGGGAAGATTAAATGAGTCTTAAAGATGTATCAAACAATCCCAATTTGTGGACCTTACATAAGTAATGATTCAAATAAACAAACCGTTAGGAAAATTTTACCAAGCCGATTGAAAATTTTAACAATGACATTTGATGGTATCAAGAAATTATTAGTCATGTGTCAACGAAAGGAATATGTTCTGAGAAATATGTCAGTAGGTGATTTGGTCATTGATCAAACACAGAGGCACCTACACAAACCTATATGGTATAGCCAAATATATATCTAAGCCATATGAGATTTATAAGTTTATATATATATATATACACACACAAACACACATCTGATCTAAGTTTGATATACATATATATGTGTGTGTGTATATATATGTAGCATCCTGTTCCTGGGGCCATAATGAACAAATTAACAAAAAATTAAATCAAGAACAAGAGTAAATGATGCAATTAAGAGATGAAGTAAAAAGGAGAAATGTAAAGATGTCAGTGAAACAAAGGATACGATATTACAGCAAATCTTTTTATAAGTAGGAGTATTCTATAAAATGACAATAACAAGTATAGCAAATGTTCACCAGTAGCATAATCATATATTATCAATATTGTGCATTTTGTACAACTGTATGTGTTATTCTTTCAAATGACTGGCAACACAAGTTTATTTACACCATCATCACAACAAACGCATGATAACGTGTTCTGCTCTAATGTTATAATGGATACAAAATGCTACTAGGTGCGAGAAATTTTTCAGCTCCATTATAATCTTATGGGACCACTGCAGGACAGGTGGTCCATCGATTGAAAACTTTATATAGAAAACAAGAGTCTTTACCTTTTAGAAATAGAAATGAAAACATTCACAGAGAGGATGCATGATTTGCTTCACACAAAAGACCCTGAAGAGCCAAAGCAATCTGGAGTAATAAGAGCAATGCTGGATGTACCATAGTACCTGGTTTTAAAATATACTACAGAAGCATAATTACAAAAATAGCATGGTATTGACATAAAAACAGACATGTACTAATGGTATAGACTAGAGGACCACACATCTAGAGTCATTCAGTGCCAAAAACAGTTTGGAGACATGACAACCTCTTGAACAAATGGTGCAAGGAAAACCGGATATCTAGACTATTGAAACTAGACTGCTCTTACTCTATATTAAAAAAAGTCAACTCAAAATGGATCAAATACCTTAATGTAAGATCTGAAACTTTGAAATTGCTGGAGGAAAACAGGGGAAACACTTCAAGATACTGGCACAGGTGACTGTTTTCTAAGAACTCTAAGTGCTCAGGAAATAAAAGTAAGAATTGACAAATGGGATTACATAAAATGAAAAAGCTTCTACACAGCAAAGGAAAGAATCAACAGAATGAAGAAACAATCTGTAAAATGGGAGAAAATCTTTACTAACTATGCATCTGACAAGAATTAATACCCAGAATATATAAATAAAAAACTTTGAAAAGTTAACAAGAACCATTAGTAACAACCAATACATGGGCAAATCATATGAAGAGACAATTCTCAAAAGTAGTAATACAAATGACCAACAGATATTTGAAAAATGTTCAATGGGGCTCAGGAGGCTAAGGCAAGAGGATTGAGATCAAAAGCAAAGTGCTAAGCAACTCAGTGAGACCCTGTCTCTAAATAAAATACAAAATAGAGCTGGGGATCTGGCTCAGTGGTTGAGTGCTCCTGAGTTCAATCCCCAGTAATGTTCCCCTTTCCCCTGAAAAAGGAAATCCTTCACACCCTGTTGGTTGGAATGTTAATTACTATAGTCACTATAGAAAACAGTGTGGAGGTTCCTCAAAAAACTAAAAATAGATCTACTATATAATCTAGCTATAACACTCCTGGGGAAATGAAGTCAGTACACAAAAGAGATGCTCACATACCCATATTTATGGCAATATTCAAAATAGCTAAGATAGGGAATCAATCTGGTTGCTCCTCAAAAGATGAATGGATTAAAAAAAATGGTACATATTTAGTATTGTTTAGCCACAAACAAGAATGGAATAATGCCATTTGCAGGAAGATTGATAGAACTGGAGTTATCACAATAAGCAAAATTAGCCAGACATAGAAAGATAAGTATTGGGCCAGGCACTGTGGCACACATTCTTAATCTTAGCTACTTGGGAGGCTGAAACAGGAGGATCACAAGTTCAAGGCCAGCCTCAGCAATTTAGTAATACCTTCAGCAACTTAGACCCTGTCTCAAAATAAAAAGGACTGGGAATGTAGTTCAGTGGTAAAATGCCTCTGGGTTCAATCCCTCGTTAAAAGAAAAAAAAAAAAAGTAATGCGTCTTTCTTCTCATATGTAGAAACCCAAAAAAACAAAAACAAAAAACAGAAAAAGAGAGAAAGATAACTAGAAAATAGAAGACAGACTAAGAGAAGAGAATGGGGTAAAAGAGGGCCTTAGGGAGGGTGGACACAATCAAATAATGACATATGCATGTATAGAAATACATTACACAGTGAAACACATTAATTGTACAATTAATATGATTCAAAAAATAAAATAAAAATACATAAATGCTGAAAACAACAAAGATTTGCTTCAATAAATTTGGAAGTGGAGGAGGATATGGGGCTATATGTAAAATAATATTTCTCATAATGACAAATATTAAAGCTGATGATGAATACATGTATATATTATTCTATCTACTTTTGTTTATATTTGAGACTTCTCCTTACACTGCACCTTCTAGAGAATGCACAGCAACAAAACACAACTGTATTCTAAGAATAATTCAGTTTAGTGCTAAACACAATCTGAGTCAGGTTTTCAAATATCCTGCATATGTCAATAAAAATAAAAATGTTTATTACCTTACAGTAATACCTAACTTACAATAATATGTTCAGCTACAGAAGAGGTATCCTTTTAAAATAATTGACTTCTTATTTCTTTTATTTTAGAGTTAATTCCTTTAGTGTGTAGTTTAAGAAGAATTTGAAATGTACTTTTCTCTTAAAAGAACCCTAAAGTAGGAATTTTTCTTAAACATTGGGAGAAATATGCAATTTAAAATAATCAGAAGTTTTTGAGTTTTATTTTATATGATGATTACTAACCTAAGGCAAAGAATATATATATACATATGTATATATGTACATATATATGCGTATATATGTACACATATATAGTGTATATATGTGTATGTGTGTATATATATGTATATATATATTAGTTAAAAATTACTAAAAATACAAATACTATTACTTGCTACCATGATGGAAAGAGTTAATAAACCCATATTCCAATCAATATATTTTGTTTCAGGCCTTTGAATACATTATATATCTTAATTTTCACAACATTCCTAACTAATTCAGTAGGTTTTATTGTCCTTACATTACAATAGAAAGAATTCGGGCCAATGAGGTACACAGACAGCAAGGAACAGAAGTGTTATTCAAATCCAAAACTCTCTCATTCTGATACTACATGCTCTTGTACTACATGTTCAACATGTACAAAGATGTTATTATTCTTGATAAGTGACTGATCAAAACATTCTGCCTTGAAAGCATAGCCAAGATTATATCTAGGAAAGACTGTCAGAAAAAATGTAACACATATTGTCCATATTTATTTGCATAAATTAAAACCTATATTAACTCCTTTCAGTAATTCTCATGTTAAAAATTCTTTTAAATTAATTATGAAAAAAACTTTTCTAAGTATTCAAATGAAGTGAATAGGCTCAACAGTTGTATCAAGTGCATTTTTAGGCCACAAACCACTAAGAAAGCCTTTGGAACAGTTTTATGATAGGGTAAGTTATGTTCACCAGCAAGGGAAGCTTTTTATTGGTTTAGGTTTTCATTTTCTATTGTGCTCTTAGGCACCAAGGCCACATTTACCACATAACTTGAAAAATATACAAGTGATATTTGTAACAGAGTAGAAGAGTGAGGCTCATAAAAGAATCTATAAACAAATCTGCATTCAGATTCTAAAGTATTTTATTAACAAGAAAATTAGTTTCAGACCAAGATTTAAAGAATTTATCAACTTTCCTTTTCCAGATACAATTTACATATTTAGCCAGGAAAATATACCTGTGTCAAAAAAGGAGTAGTATATGTGCTGCCCAAAATTTATCAGACAAACAGTGATATTATCATTTACATTTTTGTCCTTGGTATTTAGAAAGTAAATACTTTCTAAAGGGGTTGCATATACTGGATTTACATGTGATGTCCCCTAAATTCTGGATTTTTGAAAATGAGAAAAGGATGGTTTGGGAAATCTAAACCTCATACTCTAATTCACTGAAGAGCCAAATAATTGTGAGGAAAAGTGAATGTACTTCATATCACTTGATTCATATGCTACTAGCTTTTTGAGTCAGAAATTATATATTTTAAAAAGTTAATTAATTTTTCTTAATCTCTAAGACTTAAAACAGTAAATGTTTCCTGGAAATAATCTTTCCTAAGATTTAAAAGATAGAGATAGGAGCTGAGCATAGTGGCGCATACTTGTAATCCCAGCAACTCCGGAAGCTGAGGCAGTGGGATCACAAATTCAAAACTAGTCTTGGCAATGTAGGCCCTAAGCAACTTAGTGAAGACCCTGCCTCAAAATAAATAAAAAAAATAAAAAGGGTTGGGGGTTTGGTTGAGTAATTAAGTACCCCTGGGTTAAATCCTGGGTACAAATATATATATATTAAAAGATATGGATAAAAAGAAAATAGAGGATTAATATGACAGAGATGGTGAGAGATTAAGTTTATTATATTATTATAACCCCTCTTTCAAGAGTTATTAATTTATAGCTTTAGCAAATAACACATTCATTTATACAAATACTTCAAAGAGAAAAGAAAAAAACAAAACTTGTTTTATTTCAGAAAATTGAATAGTCAAAGTAAAAAAGGAAAATGAGATAAGTATACTGTAGAACTATAACATCATTTTAAGGTTTCCATTACTTAAATATATGTTACAGTACCTAGGCTAAAGAAGGCATTGCATTATCTAAAGGTGAGTTGGAGTCCTTTCCCCTACAGGAACAGTATTTTTAACAAGGACTGTGGACTAAGGCTATTTTAATGCATATGATTCAAGGGCTACCCCACTGAGAATAAAATGGAAAAAGATTTAGTGGTTAGGATAGGAAGTCATCTCAATCATCTCTGAAAAATTACAAAGGTCTGAATTAGTGCACGGAAATTAGAGCTAGAAAGGAAGGAAATGTATCGGTCTTTTGGGGAGGAAAAAATCTGGGTGGAATTGAAGATTGCCTGGATTTGAAGGAGGAAAGGTGACTAATGTGTGCAGTAAACAATACATAAAAGGGAAATGATAGTGAGGTTTTCTTCCTGAACAAGCTTAAGTTATAGGATAGAGAAGTATTTGGGGAAAATTGGCAAATAAATTAGTTCTCTCTACTTTTTAGGACTTAAAAACAGAGCTTTAAAGGAAATATTTATTTTGAATGAACTCATTTAAAAATATTTTCTGTGTTCAGAAATTCAAAAGAAGAGTCATTATGAAATTTTGTTTCAATATGACCTTCCTATTTCAACATTTCTATTTGTCTTTAATAATGACACTCCAAAGTATAGGTGAACATTTCATGAGCAACTAGTTTGTTTTCACCTTTCTTTCAGGCAATGAATTGCCTCACTAGGTTTCCCACATTCTATTCAAAGTTATAGTCAATCTGTGGTTTAGCAGCAACATGTTTAGGTCTTAATGCTTGTTCTCAAGTCTCATTCCTGCTTCAATTTTATATCCTAGGTTGTCTTTTACTTTTGTTACTCCCATTTTGTTTGATTTCACAAACAAGTAAATTGATTTATATTGAAGGTAAAGCAGTATGTAAAGTAAAGACAGTAAACCAGTCCACCAAAAGCTAATGTACTGAGTGATCCATTTGCCAAGTTAACGAGGATTTTTTAAGTTTCAGTATCACTAAGACTTTGCTGCAGCAATTTTACCATGGATTTGCGATCCTGTATCACTAAATGCTTTCTAAGTTTAACATGATTTCCAAGTTTAACATCTGAGAGGACTAGTATATCTTAAATGTTCCTTGTTACATAAATGAATAGATGGAACTCTCTCCTACTCTATTCATCCTTTTCTAAATGAGGATCTATGTCTACCCCAATCCTTGCCTGTAGTACTAAAATAGCTGTGGTATATGTTTTAAATCTAGATTAAAATATTTATTCTGGCAATTTTAGGTGTTAGTTATTTAGGGAATTGATTATTTACCAAACTGATTTTTGGCTATATGATTTTCAGTAAATTTAACCACAGCTTAAGTAAAGGAAGTTTTTACCTTTCTCTTTACTTCGAGAATCCTTTACTTCCTAATAGTTTACATAAAACTTTCAGAATGTCACACTAAAAGGGAACAGATCTTAAAGGCCTCCTATAATATCTGTATTTACATTAAAGATAAGGGAATTAAGTAGGCTTCAGATTTTCAAAGTAACATAAGATGCTGAATTTCCCTGAAAAATATCTAAGAAAAATCTTGGGGCATAAGCAAAGCAAGGGCATCAATTAATTCTGACAGCATTTGGCATTTCATACTTTAAGAAAGACATTAATATGAAAAAGTCAGAATTTTGTTGTATTTCCTTATGTTTATTTTATAGTTGAGTATTATGTCTATTTTCAGTCACTTGACAATTCCAGAGGTAGGTAGTGAATGCTTGATACACTATAAACTTAATGGCATTAGGAATTAGTAATCTACCTTAGTCATATAGCTTATTAACACCATATACTATTTTGAATATCACTTTAAAACTGTGAAAGAATAATAGCTGTCTCTTGGGGGGAGGGGTATCATCTATTAGAAACAGTTGAGAAAGATGTGGTTTGAAACAAACTGCTTCCATAAGGCTGACTTCACTACCCAGTTACTCACAGTAGGTTACCTTCTCAGAGTTATAACTTTCAATATTCCCTCTTCAGCTCCACACTTGGACTTGTCTAGCCACAGAAATCCTACCTGGTAGATCAATGACATAAATTTCTAGACTTTTAGACTTCTGGTACTGATCCTTCATGTTCTCAGTGTCCATATGTGCCCACAGCTATGTTGCACTAGGTGTGACAGTTAACAGCAAAGAACTCTGGTTGTTGACTCCCAATCTTTTGTTCTTAATTTGAAATAATTACCAGCATTACAATTGTGTCAGAGACTGTGTGTTGACTAACTTATCGTGAAGTCTCCTCTTATGCTTCATTAGCAAAATCCTAATTTTATCAGGACAGCATCCGAATAAGTTCTCCAGAATAAGGTGCTCTAAACCAATGATCATAATTTCTATGTTTCTGTACTCTTTAGTCTCTCTGTAAACACTGATTTTCCTTCAAATTCTGGCTTTCAGCTTTTCTGCAGTGAAAGATATGTACACAATTTCCCTTATGGAAAAAAAATGCTTTCAGGCAACATTTATTTGAGGGAAAAATGCCTGCCACATTAAATATATTTGTCATAAATATTTATTAATTAAATGACTATGAAAAAAGACTTTTCAGAAAGAACTACATTTTATTTTCCATATGATATTATACCATTATGAAAAGTGCTTTTTTTTAATATAACATCTTAAATAGAAAAAGAAAGCAATGATTTCAGAGTCATTTTTAACTTGTTTCATCTTTGTATCTTCCTTTGTATTTTTGGACTGAGTATAGTAGACATCCAATACTTTAAATGCTTCTGAACATCCCAGGTTTAAAAAAATGACCATAATTGTAATATTTGTGCTGAAGTGTTTTGTTTTCTATAATTCATAAAAATGTTTTTAAGTAGATCATTATATATTTCAAAATAATCTTTGTTACTTATAATTTACTATGAAACTTTCATATATTCCAAGGAAAATGTGAATAATTTTTACTTTAGTATTACATTTAGGTTGAACAAACAAAACTGTGTTTACCAAAATCTGTCTAACTTGACCTTACTTTCTATTATTCTGACAATAAAATAAAATAAAATCAATGACAAGCATTAAGTTCAACAAGTTCTATATAATGTAATGGAGCAGAAATCTGTTAAAAAAAAAAACAAAACTCTTGGGTTGGGGTTGTGGCTCAGTGGTAGAGCACTCACCTAGTATGCATGAGGCACTGAGTTCAATCCTCAGCACCACATAAAAATATAATAAAGGTATTGTGTCTACTTACAGCTAAAAATATATATTAAATAAAAACCTCTTTACCTTATACCCCTTTATAAAGGGGCTAAAACATAAAACAGCCTACGGAACTACATTAGAAGGTTAGCTAGCTAGTATAGCATAGATACTTGTGAACTGAAATAAATAAAACTGATAATGAACAGATTAAAGGCTTTTTACCCCCATATCTTTATTATTCAATTCACTTAAAATTAAGGGCTTCTCTTTTCTTTTTAAAAATAATCCTTAGATTGTTGTCCTTTGGGTAAGAATGAATTTACTTAAATTTCAATAAATATGAGCTATAATACCTTAGTCACTATTTTCAACAAATGTTGAAAAAAAATTGTATTTAATTATTATCTTAGTCTCAGAAACATACTGAATCACAAATGATAACTTATACAAAACAATCATCATTCTCCACTGCTGATATTTGCCTTCTAGTAGAAATTACCTCCTCAGTTTCATCTATAAAATATAAAGTTTTGAAATACCACTGATGCAATTTTTCAAATGCTTCAAGCAAAACTAGAACTTGCAGAACTAATCATTTTTATTGGTATATTTTATCAGAAGGAAGAAAAACATGATGGTGAAAACATATTTACAAGTAAAATATTTTATTTGGAGACTGATTTAAAATGCTAATAAATTAAGCTGGTGACAGTGGAGCATGCCTGTACTCCCAGCTACTTGGCAGGTCAAGGTAGAATGATCATAAGTTCAAAGCCAGCCTCGGCAACTCAGGAAGACCTTCTTAAAATAAAATTTTAAAAAGGCTAGGGATGTAGCTCAGTGGTAGAGCACTTGCCAGGCATGTATCAGGCCCTCGGTTCTATTTCCAGGATGGTGAAAACAAACAAACAAACAAACAAGAGTACTAATGAGTATGTAAATAAAACATATCATTTCCTATCACTCAATGGATATATGAAGCCTGGAACATTTGAGATCATTATTTACGATCTCCATACATTTGGAAAACCACAATTACAAAGTGGAGAAGTATTATTTTTAAAAGATACTGTTTTTCACATTAAGTACTTAATACAAACAAATTTCAGAAAACAAAATATATGAGAACACAGAAAGCAAAAGAAAAAAATCCAATCTACCAGCAAATATTACATCCATTTTTTAAAAAAGTTTTCTCACATTTCCTTTTGATCTTTCAGTACGTATAATTTTGCTTTGTAATGCATTTTAGCCATTAAATCACTAATAAAATGTGTATAAAGTTAGACACATTATAAATACATATAATTATCACAGCATGGCAGTATTTTGTTTGTACCAAACTATATTTTATATATTCCACAAAATTTAAACTGATCAAAATAATTTTATATTAGTTACTCAAACAAAAATATGTAACTTTTGTTTTCATAAAAATTCTTACATAATTATATACATTTCTAATTAATCATATGCTTAATATATACAAATGAAAGAAGTGCATATGGTTCTACAACTGTATACATCTTTAATAGACTAAAACACTTATTTAGGTTACTTACCTTTAACTGTTGTTCTCTAAAAGTACCCTGAAATGAATCCAACTTATTCCCTTTTTTTAACTAAGAGAATGCTTTTAAAATTGCTAATGTTTTCCCCTAGCACTCTGTTGAAATGTTGGCAGTTGAACATATTATGGTGTAATTCATCATATTTGTTGATTGAACTTGATTTTAACAGACAATATGAATTTGAACAACACTGATTAATAAAAAGTGAGTGAATGTCAAAGAACATTCTGCTTTGTGTAATGAGGCTTTATAGATTAAATCTAATTATCACTGATACAAAACTAAAAATCCTTTATGTACTGAATAGCACTTAGCTTTCCCTTCAGAGCAAAAATCCACTGAATTTAAAAACATAAAGATATCTTTGGCATAAATAAGTGAAGACCTTATAATATGAACCAAAGATTTAAAGTAAGAATTTTAAAAAATTATTACCTTATGTTTTCTGACTAAAAAAATGATCCTGTATATATGGATGAGTAAAATAGCACCATGGTTGGTGGCAGATATAGTCTAAATCTTTGTTGTTGTTGTTGCTGTGTGTTAACAAATAAAAAGAAAAATGGAAAAATCACATAATATATTTGTATGAAAAAGTTAAACCTGAGATAAATATATTTTAGTATATTAGAACTACAAATAAAGAGACAAATAGATCTGAATACAATTTGTTCCTTAAAAAATCATGGACAACAATGATGGAAAATAGGTTATATAATGTATATGAAAGAGTGCTTTTTCAAAACCTTGAGTTCTTTTTGAGACCATGTATCCTTAGAAAATCCCTTCATATTTTAAAATTGCATAATGGGGAAGAGTTTTCTATTTCTATCTCTATTAAATCAGTAGTTAAGAGACGATTGAAAAGTCTGCCTATTCACATAGAAAATATTAATTGCCAGAAAAAAAATTTTCTGTACATTATGATGGGTGGAAAGAAAGGTTCAATCAAGAAAGCAAATATCACCTTCACTTGGCTGACCATTTTAACCTTTTTGAAACATTTTCATGCATATGATCTAATTTTAACCTTGCCATAATTCTAGGAGGCAGAAGTGTAATTATTATTGTCTCTATTTGGTATATAAATAAATTAAAGTAGAACAGGGTCTTATTTTATTGTTGTTTAGAATCACAAAACTATTTCATAGATTAATAAGAACCTAGGTCTCATCCCTCCTTAAACAGGGACTCCTTTCAGCTGATAATGGGAAAGAGAATAATAAGCATACAACAACTGAGTACAAGTAAGGAATAAAGGGAAAGCATTAATGGGAACACACAGGAAATGAAGTCTTCTTGGAAGGTTCTTTTTGTTGACTGATGAGGTTGTATACTCAACCTTCAAGTTCAAAGGAAACTGTGATGATATATTCAGAAATGTGTGTAATTTAAAATTCAATTTCTGCAGAAACACAGAAATTTCACTTGCCTAATTTTAAGGACCCTTACCTTTCAAATTATAATACTTGTGAAAGTACATCATATGGTGTGACTTAATCAAGTGGAAATTTAATTTCTTTCCTTTCAAAAGACTAAAGCATAATCATCCTCTTTTGGATCACTTATAAGAACATGACTTTCCTATTTAAATTTTTTTTCTTTCAGGAAGTAATATTTCCCCCTATATTTTACATTAACACGCAGATACTTTTATGCCAGTATAAACTATAAAATTATTGATTGAATTAATAAACAGGAAAAGTTTACTTAAATATGAAAAAGAAGTCCATTATGTCAAAGCTCCTTGTTACTGAAACAGAGTAAATTGAGGCCTTAGTGTTTACCACAAAGTTTATGTATAGCTTTATAAATTAACTAACAAAAGGCAATGCTTCAGACTAACTTTAGTAGTGAAATTTACTTCATTGAGGTTATGGTACTACTTTTTGGTTCAAAGACTATACTTTTTAAAAAGTGGATACCTGCGGTCCATCTCTGGCTTCATAGAAGTCACCCACTCTTATTTTTGCACTGAAGCTGAAATTGTCCCTTGAGATATCCATTATTCCATTTCTGCTGAGATACTGAAAAAATCACATATTTTTCCACTTCAGGTTTTAATAATTACAACCCAGCTTTGATGTATTGCTAGCTTCAGGACACTAATGTTTTGTATATACTATCAAGCAGCTATGGATTTTATAGATCAACTTTGGTTAAGCATTTTAGACCCATACGAGAGAATATTTTGCATCAAAAAATTTTATATGAGAAAGGAGTGCACTTTTTCTTTGCATGAGCATGCTTAATATGCACCAAATATATGCTATTTGGTGAAAAGTATGTACCTTTATTACTTCAGGGTACTGCCTAAGTTTCTTTCCACATGGAGCATAATATGCTACTTCTCCTTGAAGGCGCCCTCCAAAGTTTCTTATTCTTGTCTCTCTCTGCCAGCTACATATAACAGAAATGAGGGTTATGACATACTTACTTTTAAGAAAGGTTTCAAAAACTAAAACTAAACAAAAAAGATATGAAGTATACATGTTCTTCAAAACATAAAAAATACAAAGAAAAACAAATCTCTAACCATACAAGCCAAATAACTTACTACTGAAACTATCTAGATTCAACCAAAAAATTAATTGAAGACTCAACTTACAAACACTCAACTCTATTAAATTTTTCAGAAATCATAACTGGAATTAGTTTGAGTACTAAGATATTTTAGTTACATGCTTCAGAAGATATGAATTTCTTACATCTGAAAAGGTTAAAGTGAGAAGAGTAAAGTAAAGCTCTCTGTTATTTTGGGCTCAAGTACATCCAATCTGAAACTTGTCATTTCTAATTAAACCATTTTAGCCAAACACTGCTAAAGTCCCTCATTTTGAACATAGAGGCTTTCACTATCCTTTAACTCTATCTTCACAAAATCTTCTAACAATCTTAACTATATTCCTGCTCTTTACCTTATGATTTGCTCTTAGTTCTTTTTCAGCCTGCATGATCCCACCCCCAACTCTGCCATACTTCGAGAGCACAGGCTTAATTTCACTTTTCTGATGTATCAACTTGTTTGCCTTTGCTCTGGCTCTTCTACTATAATACTATGCAGAATGTTCACTTCTTTTGGTAATAGTTGAGAATGAGAAAGCACACATCAAACATGCATAAATATATAGAGGTAAACAAAAAGAAAAACCTTATTTTGCATACCCATATTCCAAAGGAATACGCAGTTCACGTTCATCTGTAACTCTTCTTCTTTTGGAAGTGCCTTTAAGAAAATTCAACTAGTTAATATAAAAGACTAATTTACATAGATGACAACTTTATGATAGTTTAAAATTTTTTCTTTAAAAATATTTTTAATGACTTGGACTATTAGTGTATTTCTGAAATTTATGCATTATTTTTAAATGGTTTTCAACAAAACACATTATATAAGGCAGAAGATTTTTCTTTTTTGTCTAAATGACAGAATCACTAATCTTTCTCTCTGAAGAAAATATAGTCCAAGGTAAAAATTATATAGCTTTCTTCCCATTTGTAAATTAAAGGGATGGCTGAAGAAGTAGGTGGGAAATAATAGAGGCTTCAGAAAATCTATTTATGGTTGTTTTCTTTGAAAGTATGACTTTGCAGATGCTAAAAATTTAACTAACCGGGTCATAAAGTTTAAGACAATTTAACTTTTATGTCCATATACATCCATGACCAAAAACACAACTAGGTGTTTTAATTAATCTGTATCACCGAAGGAATAGGATTATGATTCTATGTAAATTTTTTCAAAGACAAAGATGAAGTTTCACAAATATAAGTAAATTAATTTTAAATTAGTGGGATATCATAATGGGTTGTGGTAAATGAAATAAAACCAGAAATTGCAAAGAAGAGAGTGAAACGAGTTAAACAATAACAAAATATTTTACTATGTAAATCTATATTTTCTTAGTTATTGAATTAGAATAGAGAGTAGTTTTGGAATGTTAAGTGTGGAGAGTTTTAATAAAACCTCTAAAAGTTTATTAAAAAGTAAAAAAAAAAAAAGAAGAAGCATGTTAATGGAGTAAGAATGTTACTAATAGAAGTGACACTGGCTACATGTTGGCAGAAATAGAATTGTCCAAGTGATCTTTTTATAAAGTACAAAAAATCTAATTATCAACTGATCATAAAAGCAGAAAAGGATTCAATCAAGAACTGTCATTTATCAGTTTCTTAAATTGAAAATAGGGGAAAATTTAAAACAGATCAGGTAATATCCTTTGCAAATACATGCTGACCTTAGCCAACCTAAACTCTAGCCATAACACTTGATTCCAATGAGATCATCTCCAGACCACAGTGTAAATATAAATTCTTGCTATGGTTTGACTTCTACTTTACAATAATAAAAATAAACTGTAGGTACCAGAGTGTGGACTTGAAGTAAGTGTGGAAGAAGATGTGCCAAGAAAAGCAGGTGACTGGGATTCAGAACATAAGGCAGCAGGAGGAGAGCCTGGGGCTTTTCCTATGTGGAGGTTACGAGGTGTTGAGTGAGCTGTGAGACTGATGGAAGGGCTTTTGACAGAGGAAGTTGTTTTATTCAGTTTCAGTGAAGTTTTCTCTCCTTCAGTATCGCTATCTGATTCATCTTGGTCTTTATCATCATCATCTTCTTCTTCTGATCCTTCTGAATCTGATTCTGAATTACTATCTGATTCTGGGAAGTGAAAGAAGCACTTGGATATTATAACTAGATAATGACCAATAATTTGTACTTTGTATCTAAACAGAATAGTTCAGAGGAACCAGTATCTGTGATTGAGAATCCAAATGATCAATTTTCCCAAAGAATAAATGTAAAAATTATTATCTTATAAGCTATTAGAGAACAACATATGGTAGGCATATAAAGCCTCAAGATTTTTCTAAAATTATCAGTTTTACTCAAGACTTGAAATAATTCTTCTCACATGACACTATTCCCATGATGAGTTCTGCTTAATAACTTAATTCTTAATGGCCATAATGGCTTCAAAATCACTTTTAAATAAAATGGAAAAACTAAGGAGAAGGAGGGAATACAATTGAGTATCCAAAGTAATAGACTGAAATGGCTTAAGGAGCATACCAAGTCTAGTGTGAGGAAGAGAAGTTTGGAAACCACTATCAACCTTAATTTGGGATTTGGAGTAAAAGAAAAAAAAAACAGTTTTCTAGGGGAGATTCTTGGTTGCTTTTGCCTTTTTGGCTATAGTTTTTTATTTCATTATTTTAGGTAAAAGACTTCATAAAAAATAATCTTATAGAAATAATTATGAAAGGATAGGATAGTTGTTCAATAATTTGTTTGCCCTAGTTATGAAGTCCTATGTATAATGTATCTATTCTTCCAGATATGTAAAATCTATTATTGGATTAATTTTAATAAATAAGAATGGACACTTGGACTGTACCATAAAGGTTTTCAGAACAGCAGCACTGGGGAATTCTATTTGGTATAGTACTATCTGCCTAAATTGAGGTTCATTATAAAAGTTAATTTCTAAAAGTGATGAATATTGATATTCACTACCTATCATGCATTATATTTATGATATTACAAGGAAGAATTATCCTTACTGAGAAGTAGTTTGTTTTTAACTTATACTTTAAATTGTATAATGGACTATATTTTTCTATTTATATTGGGTGCTACAAAATTTACAGATAAATAACTATATAACCAGTAACAAATCCACAGATGGCACAATATGCATTTCATCTTTTTATTTAAAATTTAAGATACTTTTATTTTATGTTTTTATAAACTAAAAAAATCTCCATCCCCTCAAAAAAACAAGCAAACTAGGAAATGAATCAAAATTAATTTAGGGAGTCACTCCATAATCCCTTATGTTTATTTAATGAATTCCATGCTATCAATGGGGCATTCATAGGGATTAGATTTTTTTTTAACTTTCTGAATGACTGTGACTAAAATCACACCTTCATTCAAAATATGTAGTGACATATTTTAACAAGTAGCAGAAGAGATGAAAAAAAAGAGACATGTCCTGAATGAAATGAAAATTAAGCAAGCTGATGAGATTGTTTAATTCATGCATCAGTTATATTCATTTTAAAATTATTATTTGTTAATGTCAGATGAACAAGATGAGAATTTTACTTAAAATTTCCAATATCAATTACACTTACATTTTACCAGCTCATTAAAGAAATGCACAAAGCTACATGAAATAACATGAATGAGAATGACTTGATCAAGTCTTTGAATTAAGATCTTTAAAATGTTTTGGTTTTCATAGCATTTAGAGAACTACTTTAAAATTTAAAACAGAAAATAACCTGATTGACTGTCATCAGAGTCATCATCTTCATCATCTTCCTCATCATCTTCCTCATCATCTTCCTCTTCATCCTCATTTGAATCTTCAGAATCTTTACTACTGGGAATGTCTGAATCTGTTCCTCTGAATTGTTCCACCAAAGATTTTGCAGGATGAGACAGATGCTGTGGTTTTAATGTGTTTACATTATTGCTAACTGCTTTTTCCTTCCCTTGATTATGCAGTATGGAAGAGGCAGAGGGAATTACAGGTGTTTGATTGCCAGGGGTTCTTCTCCCACTTGTACTCAAATTTACAGGTGAGGAAAAAGGGGTGCTACTTGCAGTAGCAACATTTTCATTCATCTTATTCTGTATTTTAGTTTTGGTAGTAAGTGCTAGAGGAGCTTCTTGAATGACACTTTGAATAACTCCATTTGGTTGGTGATTACCTAAAAGTGCATTTGTCAAGAATGGATTAGGGTGGTTGTTTTCTAATGTTTGTTTTGGATGTGCTGGTGAGCTAGAGGTTGCTTTTGGATTTGACAAAGCTGCAATAACCTTCTTCAGGCTCTTAGATGACTCCTGTTTCTTTAACTGTGATGGGAATGTCTGTTTATGTTGTTCCTGTTAAAATACAATTTAAAAAAGAAATTGAAATATACCACAAAAATAAAGATTTCTTTTGTTTTCAAGATCTGAAAACCACTGCTCATATACAAATTTAAATAATGATATACATATGCTGTAAAAGGAGTGGCAGTGACAACTAGTTGGCTGCTAAACTCTGACTAGACAATATATTTAAAAGTTAGTTTTTCCACTTGAAATATATATCTTGTCAACACCCCATCCCCCTCCATTTCCTGTTGTTCTCATTCTCACAATAAAACCCTAAAAATATCTTTTCTTTTTTCCATGTTGACCATATGACCATGGCTTTGGATTCTTTCATTAAAATTTGCTCAAATTTAAGCCATGCCATTATTTCTTCTCAACTGTCAATATATGCCATATACCAATGCCAATTTCATCTTAGATTAAGTCTTATTATATTAGTTTTCTGGTGAAGTCACAAATTTATAAACTCTACATTTCAGTTTAATATTTAAATTATGTCATAATTAGACACTAACATACCTTTCCGGTTTAAATGGACTACAAGCCAAGGTTTATGCTCATCATATTACTGCCCACACACTCATATATCTCTTTGGTCTGTATAAAATATTCTCCTTTCCTAAATTTCAGATGGATGAAATACTGTTCATTCTTCAGTATCTAGCCCAAGAGGCTTTCCATATTTTTGTCAACCCCTGCCCCGGCCCTCAAAGCACACTTTGCCTCTGTTCTTTAGGCTTCTTTATTTCCTTATATTATATGTCACAGTACTCTTAGTATATATAGTACATGCCTGTATACCTTAAACCTCTAAGGAGATAAATTTACATTTCTGATAAATTCGTTAGGGTAGAAACACTGTTATTTACCATCTTCTCGAAACATTATTTAGCCCTGCCCTTAGTATGTACTCACAAAACAATTTCAGATTGCTGAATAAATGATTGTTTAGCAAGAAAACATCTTTTTTATTTTTTATTTTTGGTATTGGGGATTGAACTCAACCACTGAGCCCCATCCCCAGCCCTTTTTTGTATTTGATTTAAAGACGGGGTCTCAATGGGTTGTTTAGGGCTTCACTAATTTGTTGAGGCTGGCTTTGAACTTGCGATCCTCCTGCCTCAGCCTCCGAAGGTGCTGGGCTTACAGGTGTGCACCACTGCGCCTGACAAGAAAACATCTTTGAAGCAAAGATGTAAGATACTGGGAGCTGGTGGTGTAGCTCGGTGGTAGAATACTTGCCTAGCATGCATGCACAGGCCCCAGTTCAATCCCTAATACCACAATGAAAAAAAGATATGAAGGTGGTGGAAATGGTGGTTCAGTGTCTTGTGGGATTTGCTTTAGAGTGTCTTTAGCACATTAGCATTTGAAAAAGTAAATAGTCTAGAAAAATAACAATTTTCTGAGGAAAATTAATTTATAAACCATTAAGTCATAAAATAAATTTCTATAAATAAAAAAATTAGCTATTAGAATCTCCTTGAAAACAACAGCCATGTAAATTATGTTAATATAACTAAAATTATGTATAAAAATAAACTAAATTAAAATTACTAAAATATTTAACAGAAGTGAAGTTGAATTTTTTAACCTTAGGTAAAATTCTACACTGAAAATGATTGCTTTGAAATTAAAATCACAGTGTTGCCAGCAGTGTAAAATTCTACGCTGAAAATGATTGCTTTGAAATTAAAATCAGCAGTGTTGCCAGCATCAGACTGGGCCCCTCACACTCTCATCAGCAAAGATTTGTGATAGAATTTCACAAACAAAAATACAAATGAAATGTCACATAAAATGATTTATTAAATATTTTAAAGCAGCAGTACTAACAAACAGTAAAGCAATTTCTAATATAAATATCACCTTATTTAACATTCTTACTGTATCTGTTTAGAAAACTAAGCTAACTCTTTAAGGCTGCCATATTTATACCAAAGGCAGTATTTCTCAAACAGAAAGTATTTAATTAGTATTTATTCAATTAATAAAATATGGAAAATTACACTATTCGGATTTACCTTTTAGAAAGAATGTTATAGCAAAATTCTTTAAATACTTTTATATACATAAAATTTAAATTTTTGGCAGAAAAATTTAGTGTATTTTAATCTCTTAGAACATAATTGTCATGTAATCATTTTGTACTTTTATAGGTAGTAAATTCTTCTAAATACATAGGACCAAAAATGTCATGAAAACAAGTGTTCCCTTTACATTTTAATTTTCTGCAACTGTTCTATGCAAAAATTCTAAAGAATCTCTTCCCATTTTTTTTTTTAAACATTTTTTTTAGTTGTTGATGGATCTTTATTTTATTTCTTTATATGCGGTGCTGAGAATCGAACCCAGTGCCTCACGCATGTTAGGCAAGCACTCTACCACTGAGCTACAGCCCCAGCCCCTCTTCCCATTTCTTTATACTTATAGATTTTTAATAACCAAATATTATTGCATTTATCCCAGGATAGTTATCAGTTACTGTCTTACAATACACATAATGTTCTTTTTGATATTAGGGTGGTATGTAAAAAAGAAGATGGAGAGATAATTGAGACCTGTATACTAGCAAATCTCTTGCTGCTTTAAGATATCCTTTTTTTCTTTTTCTTTTCTTTTTCTTTTTTTTTTTTTTTTGGTGATGCTGGGGATTGAACCCAGAGCTTTGTACATGCAGAGCAAGCATTCTACCAACTGAGCCCTAAGACATCCATTTGGATGACAGTAGTATGGAAGAGATAGGTGTGAAGATCTGTTCTACCTTTAAGCTCTTGCTTTCCCAGCCCCTACCTAAGTTTCTGCAGGCTGCAAAACATCCTCCAGATGAAACTTGATTGAAATAAGACCTACTAAATTCCACTCCTGGTCTATGTATACCATGCATATGTATTAATTTGAATCACATCTACATTGTAAAGGTGTAAAGGAGCCAATGATAAACACTTGAGAAAACTATAACCTAATGAGGAACACAAACAGGTATATAATGGGTAGCATGAAGCAAATGAGATTTTCATAAGAAATAAAGGAACTGTATGCTAGACTTCTATATAGAGAAAGATAACATAAAAGAAGCACTTATAAAGTTGGGCGTGGTGGCTCAAGCCTGTAATTCCAGCACTTAGGGAGACTGAGACAGGAGAATCGTGAGTTCAAAGCTAGCCTCAGCAATGGCGAGGTGCTAAGCAACTCAGTGAGACCCTGTCTCTACATAAAACACAAAATAGGGCTGGGGATGTGGCTCAGTGGTTGAGTGCCCCTGAGTTCCAATCCCCAGTATCAAAAAAAAAAAAAAAAAAAGGAGCACTTATAAAATATCCTTTATCTCAATAGAAGGCACTGATAAAGAATAGAAAACATCATTTATAGTTCAGTCTAATGTGAATACTGATAATAATTCCTTGTGTTTAAGCAGTGCATTATAAGTTATATGCATGATATTCTGATACCATTGTTACAGAGTGAGACCAGCCTGTGGAGCCAAAGTGGCAGTGGTAGGGGGTTTCATGTGCCTGTTCTTGCAATGTCACAGGAAGAATTTCAAGAGAGTTGCACTCAATAGCAGGCAGGAATTTATTAAAAAGAGAGATGTTCAAGACAGGCTGGATCACTTTAGGAAGGTAAATAAAGGTCTTACAGAATTTTTACAGAATGGACTTTCTCCAAGAGCCCTCCCCCTCTGAAACAGGAAGCAGCAGATGCTGAACCCAGAGTCTCATTCCTTTGATATGATAAGGACCCCAGGACTAGAAGGATTTAAGACATTCCTGGAAGTGAAAACCTGTTTGCAACCTGTGAAATTTAATCTTTTGTCCTAATACATACCCTAACCCTCACTCCTCTCCCTCAAAGCTCTCTTCCACCTAGAGCTTCTGGAGATTGAACCTTTCAAACAATCAAGTTTTCCATCTTCCCTTAAAGCTGGCTTTGCATAAAACCCACTTTCCTACCAATTTGACTTTTAATATCTCTGGAGCAGAGAACATTATGGCTTAGCTTTCTTGCTCCTCTGGTCAGAATTAAAGTTGCCCAGTAACAGTTTTTACTCGTCTGCTTTGATAAAGTTCTCTATTTTCCCCAGTCCTGTGACCTATACACTATCTTCGATGCATGTCTGATTTCCTCTAAGTTATCACCCTTTACTATCTTTCACCTACCCACTTGTTCATGTCCAGCTAACTGCACTAGCATCATTAGTTATTCCGCTTAGATCTGTGGTTCTCAAAACTGACTATATATTTCAATCACCTGGGAAGTTCTTTTAAAATCCAGTAATGCAGTTCTACCCCAAGAGATTCTGAGAGATATTGTTCTTAAAGTTTCTCATGTGTCTCTAATATGACCTAGAGTTGCCATGACAGTGAGGACTTAAAAGTCTGATCTCACCCTGGTGTCAGTCAAAAGTCAAGAGGTGGACTGAATCCCCCTTCACTCATGTGTTGGGAATGTTGGTCCTGACTTGCTTCAGTTTCTTTTCTGTGGGAGAAATTTGGTGCATAGGATAGAGGAAAGCTTGAGACAACTCAAGGCAGCTGGCTGGGGCTATTCCCTGGTGCTGCATGCAGGTATCATGTCCCGAGTCTGACTCTGACAGCCCTCACGGGTACCAAATATTGACTACTATCTATCTCTCTGTTTCTGATTGACTTGGCCCAAAAATGGAGGACACCCTCACCCAATGAATCTTGGATCTTAAGATGAAATCTCAGTCCAATATAAGGTCTTTGGGAAAGAGGGTCTTTGGGAAAGAGATTTCATCTTAAGATGAAATCTCAGTCCAATCTGAGGTCTTTAATACCCAGAGTGTGAGCCAAGCAATCTCTCCCTCATCAGAAATGCTTCCACCCCAATTCTGTCCACACTGTCTGCTTCTTAAACATGGACCCATTATGAGAGATTCTCAAGATAGAGCTCCCCTAGCTTTAAAATTATTCTACCTTCTCTAGACTCTCATAAGACACATTTTCTTCTGTACTATCCTCATTTGGCAGGAAAAAGACTAGAAAATCCTTCTCAATTAATTAAACTGCCTCTCATCTGTCCTAGTTCAGGAATCCAAATTATTTATTTTCTCTAGTGGAGACATCACGCAGAGCACTAACAGGCTTGCCTCCCACTTCAAATTGAGGAGCATAATATGAAATCAGGGTCCTGTGAGTATGAGGACTTCAAAGGACAAAGGGAACATGTAAGAAACTTTAAGGGTACAACTAGCATTGGAGATAAAGGAGATACCTAATAATTTTCTGCATCCAAACTTGGCCTGATTACCAACTGGAGAAATGAAAAATGGTCAAAATGTCCTATGCATGAAACAGCAGCTTCCCTACTTCTTAGCTTTTGCCAGTTCTCTCTCTCTCCAAGGCTTACAGAGCCTGCAGAGTGTGCAAGGTTTACAAGGCTTGCCGAGAACCAATTGAGACCAAAATGGGGGAGGAGGAGTCACTTTTAAGTCCAAACTGCTTGTGGGACCTAAATGGCTGGCTATCTTATCTCCTCTTAGCAGTCTACAATAATGCTTTCTTAACAAGTTCCTCCATGAACACTATAGCATAGGGAGGGAAGATCAAATGATCTCATATACAAGTCTTCTTTACCTTGAAAATATTTACTTAAGGATTCTAGGGCTCTTTCATTCTTTCAATATCTGAACAGACTCTAATCTGACCCAAAAGTGCACTCTGATAAGATAAAGATGTTCTATGTGCTCCCTTACTAATTCTGGCATGTCATTTTTTTTTAAACTCTTATTTTTTAAAGTTATATATAAATTATGTATATATGCATATATGTACGCGCGCGCGCGTGCGCACACACACACACACACACACACACATACACACACACCGGCAATTGAACTCTGGGGCAACTCAACCAATTCAACTTCTGAGCCCCATCCCCAGCCTTATTTTGTATTTTATTTAAAAACAGGGTCTCAATGAGTTGCTTAGCGCCTTGCTAAATTGCTGATGCTGGCTTTGAACTGGCGACCCTCCTGCCTCCACCTCCCAAGCCGCTGGGATTACAGGTGTGCACCCAACAACCAGAATTAAAATTCTATATTTTTGAACTCATGGTTTTATGCTGAATTCACATTTGATCCTGCTGCCTAAATTAAAATATTTTTCTGACCTGTCTTATTTTATCCAACTATAGAGGTTATACACTCTTTGTTCAGAGGCCACTTTTTCAAGGGTTAGCTCTCAAATACATTGGAGAATCTCCTTTTACAAAATCCTAAAAAAGGACATAGACATGGTGATGTTGGGAATAAAGTGGCCACCTGAACCTTCGATCTCAGGGTCTACCATGGCTATTAGACTTCATACCAAGCATTTCCAACTGCACAGGCCTCTGTATTTAAGTCATAATGTGAAAGTCTGATAAGCTTTATTTTAATTTCTAACAGTTTAAATCTAATAAGGCTTTAATAAACATCTGTAGCATTGCCTCCTGTCTGTGGAGATCTACCTACAAACAGCTAAAAGATCCCTCTTTCCTGTTTTATGTATGTGTGCACACCTATGTATTGTGTTTTTGTGTCTACATATGTGCTTGTGTCCATATATCATGTACATGGTATCAAAATTGGCATATAAATGAGTGCTCACAAATTAAAATTTAAAAGAGAAATGGATCCAAATACCTTTTAGTTCACATGACTTAAAAAGTTCAATTTAAATTAGGTGAACAGATTAAAAATGTCTTCAAAATTGCTAACTCATGAGCTTTTCTAGGTGGTCAAACAATTAACAGAGTGCTACTTTCTATAAAATGTCTACAATATAGTAATATCAATTGTTTCTAGGAAATTTCTTCAACATGGAAGAGATAGCTTGTACTGCTAACTACACTTGTCTGATATCTTGGATTTTACAGTTAAAAATGAGTAAATTAGACTTAATATCAACATCAATGGGATTAATCATAAATGTGTTAGAGGAGATATCTGATTAATTTACAAAGTTAAAATTCTAAAACATCAACTTCTAAATATAAAACCAAGTACTCTTGACTTCTTAAATTCCATAAGGTAATATACTTAAACATGAAATGTGTTTTTATAAATTGGTAAATGAAAAAGAGTTTAAGATTGCTTTGTTTCTGGGTCTTCACTTAAGCAAGGTTACTAAGAGTTAAAGTTTTAACAGGTATAATTCTATAAGCAAAGGGTCCAAAAAGTTTCTGCTGTGTTTCAATTAAAGCACTGTAAATAGCATAAAGTATTTCATCTTATTAAGAGAAGTAGTTGGAAAACTCAGAAATTTCATAAGGATTGTTATAGAATGTGACGTTAAAAAGGGATCAACAGCCAGAAAAGAGATATAAGAAAGTTCTAGGTATGGAAATATGTTTTACTATGAAAGTAGAAGGAAAAAGAAAAGTTTCTGGATGAGAAAGTCTTTTGTATGGTAATGTAAAAAGTTGTAGAATGTCTTAGTAAGTTCCAGAAGGTTTGTGGAGGGTAAATTTCAAAAAGTTTGTGTGTAACTAAATTGGTCATATATAAGTAGAATAATCAAAGTTATTCAAGGTTTTTCCCTAAAGTCAAATATTAATGTACTGATGATATAAACCAAAGTTTAATACTCTATGAGTTGAAGTAATAAGGATTTCTTAAAACATTAATCTACTCTTATCTATCAAAATGATTTTTTGTATCTGTTTTATTCTTTTCTTTTTCTTTCTGTTTTATTCTTTAGAGAAACTAATCTTAAAGGAATTAGGGTTTGTACAACACTGGTTAAACAACAACTGTATTTTAGAGTATTATTACACTATATTACAGATTCTAAACTTTTCTTTAAAAGCTAAACTTGGTAAATATAAGAACAACAGTGTAATCATGAGACTATTACTGGCTTCTTTGTCAGATCTTCCAAGTAGATAAGTCTTTAAAGTATAAGGTTTAGAAGATATTTTACCAAGTTGGTGTTCTTCAAACTAAAGTTTAAAGATTTGGGATTATAAAAATTATGTTTCTTGGTTCATAGCTATTATACAAATTAAATATATTTTACTCTTGTTAATTTCACTTTGTATTTTCCTTGTAAACCTTAACTGTTATCTGTTAGTGCCTTACAGAAGTATAACTTCTAATATAACAACCTAAGTTAATTTGAGATAATAGGCCATCACTTACAAGACACATAGGTTGATGTAAAGTTAACTTCCAGTACTAATACTTTCCCCAATTAAATAGAAGGGGTGAATAACTACAAAGTTATAGACATTAATGTAAAAACCCAGTACTCTTACTTTAAGATTGGTGAAACTGGCTTGGTGGATATTTAAGACCAAAGCTTAGACACTAAAGTTAAGGAAATAAAAGGGCCCAAAAAAGACCGAAGAGTCGATATTTGGTTCTTGCCCTCTGAGCCAGCTCGAACCCAGGGAACAAGGGGACTTCTGTAAGGACTTTGCGACTCTGGGCCACATGACCTCCTGATAAGAGAGATTAATGAGACCCTGGAGAACAGAAAGCCAACCAGTGCACAAGCTGCAAAGAGGAGGGTCATTGGAGAAGGAAACATCCCTGATGCTTCCAAGGGAAGCCAAATGATCAAGAAAACCCTCACCCATCCTGACAGATAGCACTAAAAGAGCTAGGAGTCTGCTCTCAAGTTCCCAAGAGTGATCTCTTGAGGGAACTCAGCTGACTCTTAACAATAGATAGTAACAAGATCAATTTGACCAGCTTAAACACCTAGCAAAACAGTTATAACCAGAGTACAGCCATACCTGGGCATTTAAAAGAAAAGACAATAGTTCTTGTAATAGAATTTAAGATACAACACTTCTGTCAGCCCCACAGCCCTGGTACCTCCCAAATTCTGAGGAATTTTTCCTTGGTGAGGTTCATATTTACTCCTCCCTACCAAAAATTGGACTGGCTTCTATACCTTGGTCTTCCTTACTCCTTAAATTGATGTTTTACCTAACAACCAAAGTTTGCTTATCCAGATAATGGTGCACACCAGACATAAGAGCTCATCAATTTATTCCCTTACTCTTAGGACTTGAGGTACCTGCTGTGATTGGCAAAGAAGCAGTAGGATTAGGAACTTCTATTCACTACTATAAAAAATTTGTCAGTACAGGTTATTGAAGATATCTAACAGGTTGCCAATTCAGTACTGACTTTACAAAATCATTTGGATTTCCTGGCATCTTTCATACTACAAAATTGTCAGGACCTAGATCTCCTTACTGCAGAAAGAGGTGGCCTCTGCCTCTTTCTTGGGGAAGAACGTTGCTTCTGTGTTAATATGTCAGGAATACTAAAGGATAAGATAGTAAGGGATAAAATAAGGAAGCTTAAAAAATAAGCCACTAACCTAGCAACCATCTCCTTCGTCCCCAGATAGTGGGGCAGACTCCCAACCTGCATTTGGCCCATTATGACCCCCATTCTCCTGATTATCATATTTCTTTTCCTTCTTCCATGTTTCATTAATCTTTTCCAGAGGTTTCTAACAGAACATGTTTCCATCATCTCCAGGGCCACCACCCAAGAACATGTGAAAGCTATGTTCCTCCTTCAGACTTTAGAAGATGTCCTGGTGACACCCCTTTTCAGCAGAAAGCAGCCAGATATGATGACATTTCCCTGACTCATTATACCCTTTTAGAGTCTGGAATGAAAGAAATGGAGACTTACAAACACAATATCCTGTTTATTATTATTAATTAGGGGAAAAAGGGAGCTCAGGAATCTGACCTGTTGCAATTGCCTTTATCTGTCAAAATACCCCTGCCCACCGAAAAAAAAAAAGCCTGTCAAAAGTAACTGACAAACTCTTCCCATGACCTGATCCCACTAAAACCTATAAAATTCAGACCCTTGTTGCAGCTTGTCACCATTTTCCTTCTTGAAAATGTGTCCCTCCACTGCTTAATAAAGCATCACTAATCCATTGAGGTCTGTCCCCATTTCTTTTTCTTTTCATATTCTCTTTCATTTGCTTTCACTGATATTATTAGTAGTTACACAGAAAGCTAAGGGGCTACAACCCCAACCCTGACAGGCACCAAGAAGGCTTAGGATGGAAACTGCCTCCTCCGTAGGCCAGGCTACCACACACTAACAAAACTTGCCTTTTGTCTCACTTTACTGTCTCTTCTGTTTTAAAAGTTCTGCTCAACTTAGAGATTGTTAAGTACCAACTTAAGGATGGTACTTTTGAAACAGTAAGATTCTTTTAACTTCCTTCAAAGCTGGTTTTGAATAATACCTATTTTCCTATCTATCTGACTCCACATATTTCTGGATCAAAAGCATTACAGCCTAGCCTCTTCCTTTCCAGTCCTGTATTGGAGCCGTCTAACTACAGTAGCACTCATGGATGTTATTATCCACTGAGTAAATGCATGTTCAGCACTTAAAATAATGAATAGCGAATAATAATTGTTCTATAAGCATTATCTAATTATTAGGATGCCTAATATTAATATTTGTAACTAAGAGACAGGATATTGTGTTCAAACAATATTTTTCTACTCTGGGCTGATTCTAGAATATAAAGCAGTCATCATTTAATTATTAGAATTCTATGGGACATAAAAATGTATTAACATAAAATCAATAGCAATAACAAAGATAAAATTGAAGACTGATTCACATGTTTATGTAAGCATGAGTTACATATCACATAATTCATTAAAGAAAAAATGTTTTTGAGACAGGTTTTCTCTTTGTTGCCCAGATTAACCTTGGCCTTGAACTCCAGGGCTCAAGCAATGCTCCTATCTCAGCTTCCCGAGTTGCTGGGACTACAGGTATGTACTATATCATCTGTCTCAGAAAATGATTATAAGGAAATTTTAAAATTAAAATTTATAAATTATAAGTTTACAGAGATAAATTATTCAAAAATTCATTTCTTTCAAAAATAACATTGATATTTTTAAAAGGATATTAATCTTAAAAGTAACTAAAGGTCGTTACATTCAAACATATTTATCCTCAGTCTGAGGTTGTAGCTCAGTGGTGGAGCACTTGCCTTGCACGTGTGAGGCACTGGGTTCGATCCTCAGCAACACATAAAAATAAATCAATAAAATAAAGATATTGTGTTCATCTACAACTACAAAAGTTTTAAAGAATTTAAAAACACAAAAAAACCCTTATTTATCCTCTTACCGCTAAAATAGACTGGAGTGTGGGGCAGTGGAATGACATAATTATGTAGCCAAAAATATCTCAAATATCTGTATACATGAATATAAAACCAGAGGGGGAAAAATTTGTAGTGCTGTGGATTGAACCCAGGGCCTCATCATAATGTATAGGCAAATACTCACCATTAAGCTATATTCCCATCTTAAGATCAGAATATTTAATTTTCTGATGTATGTATTCTATTCCTAGAGACTCAGAAAGTACAAGAGTAGAATTTAATTTAAATGTATATATGCAATTTTTTAACATTTATATATAATTTGTATATTGTATATGTAAAAGCTCTTTTTTTTTTCAGGTGTTGGGACTTGAACCCAGGGCTTTGCATATGCTAAGCATACTCTACCATTGAGCTCTACTCCCAGTGCATTCTCTGTGTTTTCCTAATAATAATATTCTTGTAGAAATCATTTTAACTTACCCGTTTGGATCTCAATTCACTGGTCAAAGAACTAGATTCTTCAGAGGTATTTTTATTCCCTGCTTTAAGAACATCAGGAGAAGGAACTATGAGTTTCATGTAAGTTTCCTTTTTGGCTTGATTTACCAAAGATAAAGGTTTCACATTGGACACCAATCCCGTAGACTGTATTACACTGGTGTGTTTGTTCACAGATTCCTCCTTTGCCTGAGAGCTTTGGAAAATAAATGGAAGCTGCTGTGACAAAACCTGAGGCTGCTTCTGCTGGGATTGGAATGATGAGTGAGTCTGGGATTCAGACACAAGAGGTAATGGCTGGTGTATTCTTTTTTCCTGGGTTTTTTCAGTTGCTTTCTGTCCATCTGCTTTTGGGTCTGAAATACCATGTAATAGCACCTGGAAATAAAATTAAAAAGGCAACTTCTTAACATCTATTAGGAGTATCAAACAGTAAAACTTGGCGAATAAAGTTATTTTAAAGATTGTTCCTAGTAACTTATGATAGATATCAGATAGAGACCACTATAAAAACAAACAGCAAATGCACTCCTGGCCTTAACTCATGTCTCTGACAGCCATTAAAAGACATATCTCACTGTTGTGTATATCTACAAGACTGGAGTCCTAATTAAAATAAGATATATTCCATCCTTGTATAATATATCAAAATGGCCTCTACTGTCATTTATAACTAAAAATAGCCAATTTAAAAAAAGATTCTATAAGGGTTTTTTTTCCACTTAACTTATAACTTTTAAGGTATTAAAAGTTTGGTCTGTGCCTTATCCATTCTCCTTAAAAAACCTTATCAGCTTCAGAGACCATGTGGATCATTAGGGCCAGGATGCTCCTGCTATGACTGTCCCAGGAGAAATAATATAAAGAATAAAAGTTGTTGAAGAGCCATCAAAATAGCAAATTTCCAGGACCCTTAACTTGTTATTTGACAGGGTCTTTGTACTCTTTCATTTCTCATCTAGGTGTTCTCTTTTTTAATTTTTTTGTTTTTTGTTTGCGAGGGGATATACCAGGGATTGAACCCAGGGGCACTTAACCACTGAGCTACATCCTCAGCCCCTTTTATGTTTTATTTTGAAACAAGGTCTCACTAAGTTGCTTAGGGCCTTGCTTTGTTGCTGAAGCTGGCTTTGAACTCAAAATCCTCCTGCCTCAGCCTCCTGAGCAGGCACACACCACTGTGTCCAACTGTGTTCTCTCTCTCTCTTTTTAAAAATACCTTTATTTTATTTATTTTTATGTGGTGCTGAGGATTGAACCCAGTGCCTCACACATTCTAGGCAGGTGCTCTACCACTAAGCTACAACCCCAGTCCAGCTGTGTTCTCTTAATAGCTACAGCAACTCATCTTTTATTTAATAATTTTTTTTAGTTGTTGATGGATCTTTATTTATTTTATTCATTTATTGTTTGTAAGTGGTGCTGAGGATCGAACCCAGTGCTTCACACATGCTAGGCAAGCGCTCTATCACTGAGCTACAGCCCCAGCCCCAGCAACTCATCTTTATCACAAGGTGGAGATGTTTATATAGCATGAGGCATCAATATGAAAAACTAACGTTGGCTCCAGGATTCTGCTGACCACACCCTTTTCAGAGTTAAAGTGCACTCACAGGAAAAGAAAAAACATAACCTTTGCAATGTACTGAAAGCCAATTAACATTCCTAAACCTCACCACCACCCTCCATCTCTTGCAAACAGCCCTTTAGCCTGAATAAACCTTAACTCTCTCCCTTTGTTCAAGGAGCCATCCTGACATTGGTCAGTGCCAGGTCTCCCTTCTCCAGAAGCAGTTCTAATAAAAGCCTTGCTGTATGTCCCATACCTGAACTATTTTTCATTTCTGCAGTAAGTTTACTTTTCTAAGTAAAGTTCCTATGATTGACATCAGATATAAAGTATAAAGCTCATTAAAACCAAATGTTTCTTTTAAAAAATAGTTCTCTGTCCCCTATTCTTCTGTGTGTAAAAGCAGGAAAACAAAGTGATTACTTTAAAACTATAGATTTTGAAAGAAAAAAAAGTAAAACATAGATTTTGAGAGTCAAGATAAATGAGTTATTTCATAAATATGAATATGTCCATGAAACAAATTATACCTGGTTGTTACTTTTATGTTGTGCTTCATTCTCTGAATCAGAATCATCTTCACTTTCTTCAATACTTTGATCTTCCTCTTCATCTTCTTCTAAATCATCTGAATCACTACTACTAATGCCTTCACTTGAGGTGTCAGATGATGTGCCTGAATCACTATCACTGTTGCTAGAACTTTCCATAGCTTTCTTCCTTGGTTTCTGGATAAAAACAAGGTAATTGGCAAAACTATTTTTGACAAAATTCAAGTTTCAGTAAAAGATATTTAATTTTCAATTGATTTTTTCAATATCAAAATGTCTTTTAGGAAAAAGGAAAAAGCCACATATGGTAGGGGTAATTATTTAACTGATTAAATTAGCCTAGCTGACAGGAACTAATAAAAAGTGTAAGCTCTGTCAACATGTAGAATATTGAAAGTATCAACATAGTATATACATAGATCTACTCATTTGACTGCTAAGCTTCAAAATGTATGACATTAAAAAGAGCAGTTCTCAAAATCATTACTCCAATCATAATACATTTGAAGTTATATATTTAGCTTTAATTTTCTTTCTTCATATAGATAGTGAGTAGCCAAATATTTAACTATAACATACAAAACACTTTATTTATTTATTTATTTTGGTACTGGGGATTGAGCCCAGGGGCACTTAACCAATAAGCCACATTCCCAGCCCTTTTTTAAAAAAATATTTTATTGAGAGACAGGGCTTTGCTAAGTTCCTGAGGCTAGCTTTAAACTCGTGATTCTCCTGCTTCAGCCTCCAGATTCACTGGAATTACATGCATGTACCACTGCACCTGGTGAAAAACATTTTTTTAGGTACCTGCTTATAACTGTCTGCAAGACAGAGTCCATGGCCTTTGAGAAATTTTCATTCCAGTTGTATGGGAGGAAGGATAAACAGATGTTTAATATAAAAGCAAACAATTCCATATAGTTATAACTGCTATAGAGTAGAAAAAATAGGTAGTAAAAGACTTATAGGGCTGCTTTTGTTAGCATCAAATAATTTATTTATATTTCATATCAGAAAAGAATAATATGTCAAAGGGGAGAGATTCATTTCTGGAATATTTAAGATTACTGGATGCTCAGTATGGTGACTCATAGCCCTAATCCCAATGACTTGGGAGTCTAGGGCAGGAGGATCACAAGTTTAAGGCCAGCCTCAGCAATTTAGTGAAACCCTAAATAAAAGATAAAAAGGGCTGGGGATATAATTTAGTGGTAGCATATTGCTAGGATCAATCCCCGAAGACACATAAACACATACAAAAAGACTATTTTTTAAAAATTTTTAGTTTAATTTTCAGTTTATTTTATTCATTTATTTATATGTGGTGCTGAGAATTGAACCCAGTGCCTCACACATGTAAGGCAAGCACTCTACCACTGAGCCACAACCCCAGCCCCTATACAAGGACTATTGTAAAAAATAATTCAAAGCTGGTCACATAAAAGGAAAGTTTTGTGTTTAAAGAACTGACAGTAGTAGTGAATAAAAGGAGAAAAAATCATGAGTGAATGACAACTAAGTAGGTTTATAACAACAAAAGGTAAAGCTACTAATAGGAAGACTGAAAAGGATAAATGTTGAAATGTTACAAGATTAATCTATAGTTACTTAGTAAAAGTAAGAGTGTCTTGCAATCTATAGTTACTTAGTTAACAATCTATAGTTACTTAGTTAAGTACAATCTGTAGTTACTTGTATTTCAATGCCATTTGCTGAAAGATAAGAACAAAAATACTAGCAGCAATAAATTACAAGTTTTGGTCTTCACAGAAACACACCCTTTCATGACTACTGGGGTTTGAGTAATGAAGACAGTAATACACATCTACAAAGGAAACCAAGGTTACAGATTATAAACTTCTACTCTCCTTTGTGCCTTCTGAAGATTAGCTTAAATGAAGTAGAATGCATAAGTTCCTGAGGCTAGCTTTAAACTCGTGATTCTCCTGCCTCAGCCTCCAGATTCACTAGGATTACATGCATGTACCACTGCACCTGGTGAAAAACATTTTTTTTAGGTACCTGCTTATAACTGTCTGCAAGACACTCTTACTTTTACATTCTGCTTGCAATCACTCTGTTAACTGCTCCAAACCAGTTATCTTAATGTCTATGGAGGAGTCTATAGACATACCCTTCAATAAGCACACTAATGATCACCATCAATACCTGAGGAGTTTCTTTTCCTTAGAGTAAAGCAGAGAAGGATGAGAAACTGAAATGGAGTAATGCAGGAATAATCACAAAGAAGGTAAAAATTGGAGCTGGGGTTGTGGCTCAGTGGGGTTGTGGCTCAGCACTTGCCTGGCACATGTAAGGGAATGGGTTCGATCCTCAGCACCACATAAAAAAATAAATAAAAATATAACAGAGGTACTGTGTACATCTACAACTAAAAAGAATTTTTTAAAAAAGGTAGAAATTACTCCTGTCATGTATATGTAAAAAAAAAAGTTTTAAAAATTTTTCAAGAAAAAAATAAAAATAAAGCATTCCATACAAGGAAAAAAAAAAAAAGAAGGTAGAAATTTAAGGGAAGTAATAGTAGTATATTACTATTAAACCTACCACTTATTTGGCAAAGAAACAGCTCCTCCTTGCAACCAAAATCTGTTTTTTTTTTTTAATTTAATTATTTTATTTAAATGCATTTCAAGTCATAGTACATGTACAGAGCTCAGTTTTTCCAATTCTCTGGTTTCAAATCAGATAGAGTCACATTATTTGTGTCTTCATACCTGTTGTGAGTTTTGTTTCATTACTTTTTCCTTTTGGGGTACTGGGAATGAAACCCAGAGATGCTCTACCACTAAGCTACATGCCCAGTTCTTTGAATTTTTTTTATTTTGAGACAGGGTCTTGCTAAGCTGCTGAGGCTGGCCTCAGACTTTCGATTCTTCTGCTTCAGCCTCCCAAGTCACTGAGATTACAAGTGTGTACCACCACACTGGGCCTGTTGTGGGTCTCTAAGCACATATAGTAGGACTATGGAAATCCTAAGAAATCTAAACTGAAGTTATCACTGTTGGTATGGTAGTAGGTAGGAAAGGAAAGAAGTAAGGAAGCTGCGGTGATTTAGCAAAGAAAAACCAACCATTTCAAAGCCCAAGTGACCTGTGTATAATTTTATATTTAAAGATAACAAGGCCGGCTGGCGCATGCCTGTAATTTCAGTGAATCTGGAGGCTAAGGCAAGAAGATGGCAAGTTCAGGGCCAATCTCAGCAACTTAGTGAGACCCACAACAATTCAGCAAGACTCTGTCTCAAAATAAAACAAAAAGAACTTGGAATGTGGCTCCATGTGAAGTTCTCCCGGGTTTAATTCTCCAATTCCCAGTACAAAAAAAAAATGAGAAATGGGGACTATACTTCCCCAAGAATGAGTATAGAGAGGTGTTGGTTCCCCAGTCTTAGCGTACACAGATTCTCTTAAAAAACTTATTGATATTAGCAGATTCTTGGGTCCTACTTCTAAACGAGGCACAGGGATCACAAGTACTGAATGAAGGTGATCTCTGCAAAGTATGCTTTGATGGTATGCAAAGAGTTGTACCCCCAAAAAACGGTGAAGTGAGGACACAAGTATGCATATTAGATAAAAAAGAAAAAAGTGGGTTTGGATATCACCAGTATCATTTTCTGAGTCCTTATGAGTGAGTGTGTTTGTGTGTATGTGTGCGTGTTGTATTCACACATAATTAGGTAGTTTATCTCTTTTCTCTCACTTAAAACATTTTTTAAAACAATCTTCATAGGTTTATTAAAAATTGATCAAAGAAGAATTTATTTGACAAAAGCTCCATGTGATATGGAACAGCTTCTCAAAACCTTCTCCTTGAACTTTCATTTCACTATATACTTTTTTCTTTCAATAAACAAAATAAACACATTCAAGGATACCATGTACCAGGAATAATTGCTAAAGTCTCTGCAGATACAAGGTGTGAGAATAAACTCTGCCTAGTGGGATAGGGAGAAGGAAATCAATAAATGACATGTTTTGAGTGATAAATACCATGAATAAAACCACAGAAATAGTGTGTGCTAGGATGTGGGGGTAAGGTAATGATTTAGATGCAATCATCATCAGGTAGAACCTAAGGGGAAAGGAAGCACATAAGAGGACAGACAGACATAAGAGAAATCATACAGACACATGAGAAGAGTATTTCAAGATAGGAGAAGGAGCAAAAGAAAAAGCCATGAGCTAGAAACAGGTTTGGCATGTTCAAAAATGGAAAGTCAGCTATATTGGTTAGAGCGTAGTGAACCAATGAAAGAGTGGTAGGAGGTAATGAAGAATGGACTACACGATCACACAGCTCTTGTAGGTTATGGCAAAGCATTTTATCCTGAATGGGACAGACACTACTAAAGTGATAACATGATATCCCCCCCTTTTTTCCCTCCAGTTTTCTCATTGCAATAAAGTACATGTAACAAAAAATTTGCAATTTTAACCATTTTTAAATATAAGTTCAGTAGTATTAAATAAAATCATTTTTAATGTTGTGTAGTCATCAGCACTATCCATCTTTAGAACACTTCATATTATAAAACTGAAATTGATACCCATTAAATACCAACACTCCCTCTCTCTCCCCAGTCTCTGGCAACGAACATTCTACTTCTGCCTCTATGATTTTAACTATTCTAAGTGCATTACATAAATATAATAATATATTTTTAACTACTGTAAATAATAAACATAGGTGTATATATATTGCTGTGAGACTCTACTTTCAATTCTTTGGGGTATATAGCGCCAAATAGGACTGGTGGATAATATAGTAATCCAATTTTAAGGTTTTTTTTGAGAACTATTGTACCATTTTCCATGGTAGTTGTGCCATTTTATATTCCCTAATAAGTGATATTCTAAAGCCATAAAAATCACATACATTTTTAAAAGATTGTTTTGGTGACATGGGACAATAATTGGTACAGAGTAGGAGTAGAACTTCAATCTCAGATTGTTTTATTTATTTCTAAACAGGCTATATATTTGTATATTTTAGTCTCAATTTAATTATTTTAAAACATCTACATTACTCTAAATACATATGCACACTACATGAGGGAACTGGACTTAATCAGTGACTTTCAATAACAACCCTTGAGATAAATACTCCATCCTCCAGGTAGGACATCAAATTTAGCTGAAGAACCTTTTTTTTTTTTTTTTTCCAAACTGTACATCAATTGAAGTAATGAAGTAAATTTTATCAAGCTTTTAATACTGAAAAATACTGGGTAGGTTTTTTTTTTCTTTAGTTCCAATGTCCTTCATATCCATTTTACCTAAACCACAAATTCATGCCACACCATATATATTATCTAAAAGTGTTTAAGATTATGTGAAATCTTAAGTTATAGTATGCCTCCCTTTAACAGCCAATCTCTCCACAATGTTGCTTTACTTAGCTGTCTATTATGGTATCCTAGAATCTCTCTACATATATTATTATACATATATTATGATAATCTCTCTATGTATGTATAATCTATGTATAATTATGTAGAATATCTCTACATATATTATTATACATATATTATTAAAGAAGGGCTTATATAAGTTTTAATATGTGTTCATGGTAATAGTATTTAGTATAATAGCACTAACACAGCTTAGGAATGTCAATATAAGTTCTTCATTAGAACAAAAGATAGGGACTTTCATATTCATTTCCTCCTAAGTCTTGACAGTGACTTGAACTTGTGGAGGCCTGGGACATTTTAGATTTCATACTTTATTATATTTTCCATACTATTTCTAAAAGTTAGATTAGTTCAAATTTTAAAAGCATGGACACTTAACTTTCAGAAATGCATAAAAAAATATAACCAATGACATGTTGTCTGAGATTTGCTTCAAAATAGCATGAGGATCAAGAATAAGTGGCATTTCAGTCAATTTCTGACATGCAGAGAAGGTGGCAGCAGCTCACAGGCCCTTGCTGCTTACCTTAATGAGAACACACTTGAAAACAAATCAAAAAGGAGAACTAAGAGTTGTTGAAGAGCAATAGGTAGAGAGTATGACCCTGAAATGTATCTCTAGGAGCAATCTTTTATCAGGTTTACTCAGTGAAAGTGATGTGGCTTGAGGTGGAAAGAAAATGTTTGTTTGGGGGCCTAAGTATAGAACTTTGAGCTTTTGTGATGGGGTATCATCATGTTTCTGAGAGTCACCAGATGACTTTCCCCTAAGCCCTCATGTGGTTGTGCTATACTCAGGAAAACAACTATCTTTTGGTGAGATGGGAACTGTAAGATCTAGAGGAAGTACCTCTATGAAATATGCTCAGCAAAAGAAATCTATGGGGTTTTTTGTGTTTGTTTGTTTTGGGAGTTTTGTTTTGTTTTTGCATGGTACTGGATATTAGATCCAGGACCTCATGAATGCTAGGAAACCATTCATGCTATCATTGAACTACATGCCTAGCCCAGAAACTTTCATAAAATAGTTTTTTTAGCATTAAAAATTGAGCCTAGGAGTCATGTTATTTAGAAGATGGCATTTGCAATCATTGGCAACCCATATCTTGCTATTCTTGCTATGTTGTACCAGAGGCTTCCTAGTGCCTTAGATGTTATAGCTCAGGCAATATATAGTCACAGACTTTTGACTCTTCCACTTTCCAGTGGCTCTGAAAAGTGTTTTCTGGGTTCAGAAATCACTTTTCATAAAATACAGAAGAGAAGATACAACTCTAATTATCTTTGTTTTAAAAATGTTTACAGTTGATGCCAAAGATGTAAGAAATTACAGATGGCTAGGTGTGGTGGTGTACACTTGTAAATCCAGCCACTCAGAAAGCTAAGGCAGGAAGATCTCAAGTTCAAGGCCAGCCTCAGCAACTGAGTGAGACCCCGTCTTGAAAAAGGACTGGGGTTGTAAGCTCAGTGATAAAGCACCTCTAGGTTCAATCCCTAGTGCCAAAATAGAAGTGATAACAAACAGGAGTAGAACAAATTCACTGATATGAATAGTCTACAAAGATTATAAAAATTGTTAGAATATGTACTTGGAATTATCTCAGCTTGGGTAAATGAAACCTAGACTGAATGGTGACCTAAAGTTCATAAAATTGAGATGTTAGAGTGTTCCTGGCATGATGTGGAAAAGAGAATCCAAAAGCTTGGAGTGATCACACATTGGAGTGAATTTACCATATGCACTCTGCACACTCACCCACATCTGGTACCAGCTCTATAGCAGACAAGATTTAGTAAGACAGTAGAAATCATATTAGCTATCTGAAAAGAAAAAATGTTAACATAAAGAATTATTAACTACTAACAGAGAATTAACTGCTAAGAGGGATGGAGAAACTGCCAAAGAATACAAGGATAGTAGAACTACATGCCCAGCCTAGTGGCCACAAAATAGCCACTTTTTGCATGGCTGAGGTAGAGCACTGAATTATAGACAGCCTTGGAAGAGGGTCTCTTTCCTCCAAACCCCATTCTTCCAAGGCTGAGTTTCAGATGTTATTGAAAAGAATGTGGCTATTGCTCACTGGATGGTAGAGATGTTCAACAAGGTATCACAAGTTAAGTCTGGCACACAGGAAACACTGCCTACCAGAGTGCCAGATAAATTAGCCAGAAAGCCATCCAATAGTTTCTCAGCAAAACTTGCTTATATGCTCCTTTCTGTGATGCCAATGGAACTCACTAATGGTGTGTGCCACTGAGACTCTTGACCAGCACTAAGTCTCTTGACCAGCATCAGTAGAGAAGTCATTATCTGCTAAGGAAGCCACCCATCAGCAGCCACATCATTACCAGGAACAAAACAGAACTGAACCAGGAACAGAAATCCCTTTTTTTCCTCTATAAACAAGGCCTAATCTGGAGTCAACTACAAAGAGAGAAAAGAATAATCTTAGAGCTCAGAGGCAATAAAGTGGTAACTTGGATAGTAGAGAATATAGATAAAATAAAAACTGGCCATGATATGGTAATTGTTGAATCAGCATAATGGATGTATAGAATTATTTGATCTACTTTGAATACTTGAAATCTCCTATAATAAAAGGTTTTCTTCTTTTGTTGTTTTGTTTTGTCTCCCTAAAGCACAGGTTCTGGACTCAACCTGCTTGGCTTCAAATCTTGGCTCAGACATTTAAGGGTTAATTACTTTGGGGTGTTTCTTCATTTTTAACAATGATTGCTACCACATTTGGGGTATAGGAAAGACTGAAATACATATTATACATAGAAAATTCTCAATAAATTTCAGCGCCTGGGGCTTAGTGGTAGACTACTATGTAGAATACATGAGGCTCTGAGTTCAATTCTCAGCACACACACAAAAAATTAAGCTATTATTACTATTTATATTATTTATACTGGTGCTGAGAGTTCTAATTTTCAAGATATATACTACTATTATTATACCATAAAAATACACATTTACAAAAACAAGAGTTGGTAATGCATAAGAAATTAATCCATAGATTCTTGTGGTCTGACCTTTATATATATATGTTGTGTGTGTGTGTGTGTGTGTGTGTGTGTATCTCTGTATTTTTCCCTCCTTCCAAGAATAACTTACCTTATCTTTGATTTTGTCAGCCCTAGAATCTAAAGGCTGGCTTTTGCTTTGTTCCTGATTACATTTTCGATTTCCTCCACCTGAGCTTGTATTTTTAGTCTGTCCCATGGAACTTGAAGCAGTAGTGGACAGTACAGATGTGTTGATACCAATTACAGATGATGTACTGTTTCCATTAATTGACCCATTTACACCTTGAAAATAAAAATAAACATTTATATAATGAAATATTATTCAGTCATATAAAGGAATAAATAAATGTCGATAAACTCAAAAACATTATTACTAAAAGAAGCCAAACACGAAAGGTCATACATCATATGATTCCATCTATATGAAATATTCATAATAGATACATCTCTAAAGATAGAGTTCAACTTGTCACAGTAGTGCATGCCTGTAATCCCAAACAGCTCAGGATGCTGAGACAGGAGGACTGCAAGTTCAAGGCCTACCCCAGCAACTTAGTGTGGCCCTAAGCAACTGTGTCAAAATAAAAATAAAAAGGGCTGGGGATGTACTTCAGTGGTAAATTGCACCTGAGTTTAAATCCCTATTACCTGCCACCATGCCAGAAGAAAAAAGACAGTTCAAACTGGTGGTTGCCAGGGCTGGGGAGAGAGGGCATGAGGAACAGCTGCTTAATGGGTGGGATTTCCTACTGGAGTGATGCAATGTTTTGGAATAAGGTAAGAGAGATGATAGCCACACAACATGGTGAATGCATTAAATAGCACTGAATTGTTCATTTTAGAATGATTAATATGTGACCCTTACTTCAACTGAAAAATGCATAGAAAGAAAATTAAATGTTAATGTTTCCATTTTAGAGCCAACTTCACAAAACAATTCAAGTTAAAAAGATAACAAGTCATCTAAAATGCTATTATAATTTTTTTGGGGGGGATACTAGCAATTGAACCCAAGGATACTTAACCACTAAGCCACATCCCCAGTCCTTTCTTAAAATTTATTTTGAGACAGGGTCTAAGTTGCTTAGTGCCTCACTAAGATGCTGAGGCTGGCCTCAAACTTGAGATCCCTCTGCCTGCCTCCCAAATTGCTGAAATTACAGGTGTATGCCACCATGCCAAGCTAAAATCATTTAAAAGAAAAAGAGTACTAGGATATAAGTTTCAATGAAATTAATGCTTAATTGCAGAAGTAACATTATATTGGGATGCACGTAGGGAGATAATAGGATACAGAGGAAAAAGCAGTGGGATTGGGTTCAAATTTTGACTAAATTATATCAATATGTAAGCAGTATTTTCTTGAATAACTGCTTAAACTTGGTTGCAAAATGAGGACAATGTCAAGTAATTATGTAAGGATTAAGAAAGATGATGAAAAACCGTCTAGGGCAATGCTATAAGAATGTTATTAAATCTGAACTCTACTGAAAATAGTTATTGGAATGGAAGATTTATAGTACACTTCACTTATATTAATATGGGTACCTTTTTCAGGACCATTTCGATTACTTTTTCCTGAAGTCCTTGAATGGAATGAAGAATCATGATTCTGGGCTGGAGGAGCAAACAGTGGTGGAATTCCCAGTATAGGTGGAAAGAAGGGTGTTCCTGTACGAGTATGAACATCTGTTGTTCGCCACCATTCTGCACCTCAAAACCAAACAAACCAAACAAACAAATATATTTGAATTAACTTTCTAGCTAATGTAATATTTGCTTTCTATATTTTATCCCCCCACCCAAAAAAAGATTCAAGTTTCTCCTTGTAACAGAATTTCTCAGTACACATAGTTCTGATCATCTGACTGTAAATGGCTAATTAGAACTTGTACACTCATCACTCTTCTCATTAGGCCAGTATTCAAAGATCCTCATGTAATAGTTTCCTAGATTTAAACTAAAAAGTAGGGTATGGTATTTTACAGCTTTGAAAATAAAACTGAAAACAATTTGACTTTTTGAAGACTTACATTATTTCTAAATTAGTAAAGAAAATACTTAAGAGAGTGTGTGTATGTGTGTGTATATATATATATATTTGTTTGTTTGTTTGGTACCGGGGATTGAACTCAGGGGCACCAGACCACTGAGCCACATCTCCAGTCCTATTTTGTATTTTTATTTAAAGACAGGGTCTCACCGAGTTGCTTAGTGCCTCACTGTTGCTAAAGCTGGCTGTGAACTCAGGATTCTCCTGCCTCGTCCTCTCAAAAGTGCTAGGATTATACAGGCGTGCGCCACCGCACCCGGCTTAAGTCTATATTAATCTATTTTAAAATCTTAGAATTTAAGCTTACCTCTACAACCTATGTTAAGAATTTTCTCAAATTACTTATAATGTAAATTTGTCTCTGATAAATTAGGTGGTCTAAATAATACTGCCAGACCACTGTAATCCAGTGTATCTCAAATGCATTTATGAACGAAAACATTCTATGGTCAAACAAAAGTATAAATATAGTAAAACTGATAAGCCCCTTCTTTTGTCTAAGAAATAAGTTTTCAAAGATTTAAAAAACAAATACCTTTGCATTAAAATAAAAGATTTATAAGGCTTTCCCCTTAAAATTAATGAAGAAAGCTTGATATTTGTTAACACTTCTACCCATAAATTACAGATGTCAAGAATTGTTTTATAGAAAACCAGTTATATAAATCAATCTAGATATTCAATAAATAAATATCAATATAGATATTCAAACTGTAGGTCCTAATTAAAACGTTTAGGAAAAAAAGAAGCCAAATTTTATTGAATACATTTTTCAAGGAAGGGTAAAGATTAAGAAGAGATTTGAAGATCATCCAAAGGACAGTACTGAATTACCCCATATAAAATCTTGGAAAAGAATCTTCACTTGGCTAAACCACTAGATTTTATAAATTCAGTTGTTATCTTTTAGGTCAATCTTAAAAGATACAGTATATTCTTCTTTGTTATACTCACAAGAAAATTAGAGGGGAAAACCCCACATGATAATGCAAGTAGAACTCAATATTCTCAGTGTATTTTATTACATGATCTTTAAAATCATTCTAGGAATATTCCTTCATTAAAAATACAATACTTAGGCTGGAGTTGTAGCTTAGTGGTAAAGCACTTGCCTAGCATTTGTGAGGCACTGGGTTTGATCCTCAGCACCACATATAAATAAATAAAATAAAGGTCCATTGACAACTAGAAAAATATTTTAAAAAATACAATACTTTAGTGATATGTACCTTCATTATCTAATGTGGAAATCAGTTTAATTTTAAAGTGAAAAAAATTCTGTGGTAGCTACCATTCTCAGAGGTCTAAAAAATAATATAAATAGAAAACTGCAAACACTTCTCCAAGAAAGTGTTACTAGTGAAATGACATCCATGTGTATTCAACCATGCCTATATGATGGGAACTGAATCAAAAGTAACTTAACAAAAACATTAACTATTCACTAACTGTTTAAAAAAAGAAGTGTATTTAGATAGGAAGATAAGATGTATATTTTGGTCTTGTATCAACGTAGTTGATATTGTCATTTATAGGTTTGAAAACTAGGCTCTATCTAGCTGACGAAAAGGGACCAAGGTTTCCTAAAAAAATTCCTATCACTTAACACAGTTTGTAGTTGTAAATCTTAAAGTTGAATATATAGGTTTTATAAATAACTAAAAATTGGTAATCAAAATATAATAAGCCTCAAATATTTCAGACATAATCAAACTCAGAAACACTGAAATTTACTTCATAATGTCCATGGTAAATAAGTACACAGTAAAGATTAGAGAAAATAATAGGAAAATAAGTATTATAAACAAACAGACACCAGAGAGGCAAATACAAAACAAGTAAATAAGATCAATTAAATAAAAATAAAAACAGTAGAACTTCTGAATATAAACTTTACAAATGTCTGATATTATTTCATAGAAAACAATATAATTTTTTTGTGTAACAAATTTACTTATCTTCCAAATTTAAGAAAATTTACAAAATTTACTCACAAAGTAGCTTGTTGGCGAAATGAAAAATACAAAATAAAGATTGCATAAATCAGTGTGTGATGAGTTTCGAAGCACATTCAGAATAGGTAACAGCATAATATTAATAATTTTCAACTAAAATATTATAGTATTTGAGAATATACTAAATCTCAATTTGAACCTAAAAGATGGAACAGAATTTTAGAACCATACGTGAATGAGACAAAATATTTCACAAAAATTTATGGTATTATAACATTAAAATATAATGACCCGGGACTGGGGTTGTGGCTCAGTGGTAGAGCACTTGCCTAGCATGTGTGAGGCACTGAGTTCAATTCTCAGCACTACATATAAATAAATAAAATAAAGACAATTGACAACATAAAAATATATATATAAAAATTTTAAAAAATAAAATATAATGACCTCAAATTTAGAAGAAAGTATCATGAAATACTATTTCACTATAAAATGAAAATAATTTTATTATACTAATATCCATTAAATAATTTTGCATTTGCAGATTTGATCTGAAATGAAGAATGCTTTAGAAGTACATAAAATTTGGGGCTGGGATTGTGGCTCAGCGGTAGAGCGCTTGCCTTGCATGCGTGAGGCTCTGGGTTCGATCCTCAGCACCACATACAAAGCAATACAATAAAGACATTGTGTCCATCAACAATTAAAAAAAATATTAAAAAAAAAAAAAAAGAAGTACATAAAATTTAAAAACAAATTATTTCTCATTTAAAATTGCTAGTAATGTCTTCTTTCCATTTATTTATGGGGTGATTTAAAAAATTGGTAATTTGGTTGCCCTTCTGAATAAAGCTAATTAAAGAGAATTCATAAATAGTTTTTACACTAAATCTACAACTTAACCAAAATGAGTCCCCGAAAACCAAGCATAATCTCTCCCCTTTGGTAAATAAGTATTCTCATATAGGCATACTCTTATCACCAGACTGTCTTGTAATTGTTCATTCATTCCCTAAAAAGTATATGAAACATGGAAATATATCGGTGTATTCCTCCAAGTAACAGGCCTAGTACATAGAACATAACAGGTGAATGAGTAAATAGTTTATATAGGCTGGGGAAGTTTTTAAATACTTTTTGTAAAGTGGAAGTATTATTATTATGAAGTTCAGATGAATGACTTTTTATACTTGTCAACCATTCTAGAGCAGAAGATACTTGATTTTAATAAGATAGAAATTATACTATGACTTAGAAATGCTCAAAAGCAAACTGTAATAAACTGATAAAATAGTAAAAATATTGATACCAGTAAGTGTCTAAATTATTATTATTATCATCATCTTATTTTGACTTTTACTCAGCAATCTTATATTTTAGGAATATCTGTTGAATGCTTATCCTGCTAAGCAACCATACTAAAAATAGAATGAAATAAGTTCCTATTAATATTTTTTAAAGTAAATGTTAAGACTTTGCCTGTCTAATAATATTATTCCTCCCTATCATCCCCTCGCCTGCAAACACTGAATTGAAGAAATATGACTCAATAAATAGTCCTTGAAATATACATTTAAGCATCTGTCCTTTCTATACAGTTTTAAAAAATACTTATTTCCCTCTAAAGAAGCATTAGACAATTTGTTTATTTTTATAGTAAAATAAATAGGGACCAGGGACTAATCTAGGACCCCACACAAGCTAGGCAAATGCTTAACATGCACTACATCCCCAGCCCTTTTTAAAATTTTACTTTGAGATAGGTTCTTGCTAAGTTGTCCAGGCTGATCTCAACCTTGAGATTCTTCTGCCTCAGCCTTCCAAGTAGTTGGGTTAAAGGGTAAACCACCATACCTGGCTCATTTGACAATTTATTAATCATTAAAGTGAGAAAGAGAAAGTAATGATAGTTACCAATTATGGACTAAGTATGCATGCAGGACACTGTATACAGCACTGAACATGCTTATTTCTTTTAATCTTCACAAGAACCATATAAGGCAGGCATTATAATTATTCTTATTTTTCAAGTAAGAAAACTGAGGCTGAGAGCTCAGATAACTTGTTTGAATGCACACAACTACTGAGCAGCAAATTCAGATTTAGATCCAGGTCTATTTTTTTCTACAATCAAACTCTAATGGTTTAAACTATTTTACATACATTAAAACATGCATTCCTTCAAAAAATTTATTAAAGTAAAATTAATCCCTGGAAAATACAATCAACTTTAGATTTTTCAAGATACAAAAGAAATTAAAGTATATTCATCCAGGTTAAGCCTTAGCTAATGGTTCTCTTGTCTTGGAAGTGGTGGAACTGTATAGTTGTTTTGATAAAATATAGAAAAATATAGAAATTTAAGAGTTAATCTCATCTTGATTTCCAAGTGAAGAGAATTAAGAATCTAAAAGAAAAGCATAAAACTATTCATTATAAGAACTGGACTTTAGTTTCACACCATAAGTTAAATATTTTTAAAAAAAAACAAAGCTGAGAAAAATTCAAGTTCTACACTTATAATATGTATACTTTTCTGCCTGCTATCTCAATAAAATGCATCAGAACACCTGGTTTAATGATTCCTTTCTATGGCAAATGCCTATGTACCTCATTAAACACCTGAGTACCTAATTAACTCCTATGCCACCCAACACACAAGTTTTGTTTTGTTTTGTACATTATAAATAAGACTAAGCCAATTCTTGCACAAAAGTTTTAATACAGCAGGCATTAGACTATTTTTTTTTTGGTTAAATTTCATAAACAAATTACTGCTTGAACATTTTCAAGCATTTCTCCTTTCCTTGAACACTGTTTGTAACAGATGTTTACCTGGAAAAGATGCTAGTTGGGGATGTGCGGCTAAGGCTGTGGGTGTACCAAGTGTCCCCAAACCACCAAATTCTGAATGCCCTGAGCTGGCTGAATGTAGACCAAAGACTGGGTGGCTGACCATTGGGAAGGCACTCGACACTGTGGACAGGTTAAACGGTTGATCCCCAGCTGCTCTGAATAAATGTCCTGGGAGGGAAAAAAACACACTTAAAGTTGTGCTATAAAAACAGATGAGATTTATCTGATTTCAGCGTTCATAGTCAAAATTTATAATAATTTATTATTCATTTTATTTTTATTTTACATTTTGTTCTATATTTCTATTCTTTTAGCCCAATAGCAGATGTTCCTAGAAGCATGAGTACTTTAAAAAAATGAAAGTGAATGGTATAATCTTATTTACTTTGAATCTGAGATTTGAGAACCAATGTTTTATGTAAATATTTTTCCTTAAAGTTGTTTGACCTAAGGAAGTAAGGCCAATTTTCTGTTAATATGTATACATTTATATAATATCAAATTGTTTTTGCCCATAAAAAGGAAAACGAAAATTACCTATTAAGCTACCATTGGAAACCAATGCAATAGGCTCAAACAATTACTAAGTCATAATTCAAATTACTGTATATTTTATAGGCAAAAAAAAAAAAAATTCCAGTTTCCATGTGCCAGAATTGAAGCTCTATTCTCTATCTCATACCTTTTGGGTAAGCAGAATATCTGGATACCAAAAAGGTAGAACATTCTAGCCTAATAAAACCATGCACAAGATAACATAAGGAGTTAATGAATAAACTTACTAAGATTTTTCCAAATCACAGATGCTTATCAATAGACAAATCATTTTTTAACTCAACAGTGTGTGATTGTTCAATCTCCTCCTTTACTTTGAAGAGAACCTAATATTAAGTGTCATAAGACCAGGCTGAAGTGTCATATAATCAAAAACAACTTATTTTTCATATTTTGTAGGGATTTGATAGAAAATCTTTTTAATACTTAGAAATGTTCCTTTTACTTTCAGGAACTAATTAAGGTTTTCTGACATCCTACTATGAAAACAAAAATATAGAACCCCGTATTTCAGGGTATCTTAAAATTTTGCTTTGTGAAAAGTACTATTGTGCTCTGTGCTAAAATCAAATAAGGTTCCCTTATTATCTCCTGCTTATAAGCCTTCATTGTACATTGCAACTTAAAAAATTTTAATACAGTACATTTAAAGTAAATGAAAAATGTAAGTTAAAAATAAATATACTTTTTGTTATCATTTAGCTGTCAACAAGTCTCTCCTCTTTGCTTTTTCACTCCCTGAAAACCAAAGGACAGTCCTAAAAAAAGTTAGCATGGACCCAAACAGACTACTAATATACACCTTATATTCTTTTTAAAAAAATTTTTGTTTTACTTACTTATTCATGACAGTAGAATGCACTTTGATACATTGTACATAATGAAGTATAATTTCTCATTCTTCTGGTTGCACACGATGTAGAATCATACTGGTCGTATAGTTATATATGTACATAGGGTAATAATGTCTAATTCATTCTACTATCCTTCCTACCCCTATACCCTCTCCCCTCTACCTAATATGAAGTAACTCTATTCTTCCCTAGCCACGCTGCCCCCTCATTGTGAATTAGCATCCACATATCAGGGAAAACATTTGGCTTTTGGTTTTTTGGGATTGGCTTATTTCACTTCGCATGATATTCTCCAGCCCCATCTATATTTACCAGCAAATGTCATAATTTAATTCTTCTTTATAGCTGAGTAACATTTTATACACACACACACACACACACACACACATATATACATACATACACACACACCACGTTTTTTTAATCCACTCATCTATTGAAAGGTACTTAGGTCAGTTCCATAGTTCAGCTATTGTGAATTGAGCTACACCTTATATTATTTACTGAAGTACACATATTACTTATTGAAATAGGAGAATTTAAATGACTTTTTAAAATTTATTTATTTTCAGCACTGAAAGATTTAAACAACTTTAAGCTTTTAATAAATTACACCAATTATGGCTTGTATCAGCCTATCAGGAAAAAGTAGTAGTATACTTTTTGTTACCACTTAGTTGTGTATACTACACTTTAGTGTAGTGCTTCCACTACAATGAAGCAGTAACTAGATATCACAGAGAAAATCCTTGAAGTTTCTTTGTAAGGAAGGCCCACAACAAATCTGTATGGGCAGGCACAGGCTTAGGTGTCTTTTCTAAGTCAGCCAATCTTTGTTTTTGTCCTTTCAAAGCCTAAATAGAAAACTGATGAATTAAAAAGAGAAAGAAGGCAGGAAGGAAGGTTGGAAGAACAGACTGGTAAAATGCTACTTTTTGGTGTTATCAGAGTTCTAGACTACATTAGCACTGAAGCTGAGTTTAAACAGGGGATGTTACTGCAATGATTTCCAACAATTACAGAATTTAAGACTAATGACAGGTCACCAAAAAGACTGAGTTTTTTGTTTGTTTATTGTTGTTGTTGTTTTGGCAGACTCCCAGCTAGTTTCTCTAAGAAATTAGCTTGTAACCTTAAAAACCAATATTTCTTTTCATTTGGGATTATGTGTAAGATTTCTGGGTCTCACCAATCATTTCATCTTCCTGGCTCAAATGTGCTTAGTCAATTGTTTTATTTATAAACATTATAATTAATTAAATTTTCCTATTATATTTTCTTCTCTGTCAATGTTCCTCATAAGCAAGTAGAACTGAACATTTCAGCTTTGGAGATTTTATAGCCATCTATCATTTATATTTTATTAAGTAATAACTCTAAAGTTATCTTTGTCAATTTTATGTATGTAACCATGATTTAATGCAAAGAAATTTGTGGGGGTAAACTACCAAAACTATACAAAATATTATAAAAATTCAGAGCAATTGAAATTATCAAGGATTGGAAACTGACACTAAAAAAGTGATTTAAGGGTTGAGGGTATAGCTCCAGTGGCAGAGTGGGTGCCGGAATTTAATCCCCAGCACCAAATAAGAAAATAAATAAGCACATCTAGATGCAATTGAGTAGAAAATTTCAACAAAACGTGGGCTTTATTCACCATAGAGTCAAACAAAAAACATTAATAGACCTGTACACTGAATTACATTTATGCTTGGCAATGCTGAGATGGGACTACAAATCAAGGCTACCTTACTCTACTATCTTATTCTGTTAACATTCTTGGCTAAAATAATTGAATCAGGGAAAGCACCCAACTGACAACTGAACATACAGGGACTATTCCTTGTTTGTATTTAGTAAAAAATACTGGGATGATAAACCTCAATGGTAGAGCTCTTGCCTAACATGTGCAAGGCCCTGGGCTTGATCCCCAGCACTATAATACAAACCAAACAAACAAAAAAAACAAGAATACTACATTATAATAATCATAGTAATCCCATGCATCATCAGAACTATCCACACGAGACTTTCTCTGTTACATATGGAAATCATCATGCTACAGAAGCAAAAGACTTTTTCAGTTTCATTACATAGTACCTTTACAGCAAGAATCACCATGTGTGATATAAAAAAGTATGCTTTTCTTTAAAAGGCTCTGTAACACTATAATTTTAGTACTGTTTTCTACTACCTTCTTAAAAAATACAGTAATTCCATGTAAAATCTACCAGAATATAAGCACACAAGGATATCAACATACAAAGATGAATAAGACACAACCCTTGACCTTAGAGAATTCATAATTTGAACATAATTTAAATAGTGTAAGACTATTTTCATACTATCATGTATAAAAGAAGTTATATTTCAATATTACTAATTGGTACTAACATATGTAGGATTCAAATGGATTTCAAACACCTAAAATACTGGCATATGGGGTCTTGCTATGTTGCACAGACAGGTCTCCAACTCGTGGGTTCAAGTGATTCACCCAACCTCCTGAGTAGCTAGGACTACTGGTGCATGCTACTGCATCTAGCAATAAATATTTTTTGAATGAATCAGTTCACTACTCAATTCAGCAGAATAACATCTAGGTGACTGACTCCAAAGGTTTCTATTAGAATTGGAAACGCCTTGAGTCTTTATTTAAATTTGCAAGTATTGCTTTCTAGTTCCCTTTGCACTATGTTATCAATCTGTGATTCTAGTTTTTTGTTTTTCATTTTATTACCACTTGGTCTTTTATTCCTCTTTGATTCCATTTAGGCTAAATTTGATCATATAAATGTCTAACACTTCCAAGATCTTAAAATTTTTTACGTAACACTCATTAACCACATTTTTATTCCCTTCTCACCATGACTTCTGTGTCTCTCCCAATGTCAACACTTAACTCTGTGTACAATCCTTCTCAATCCCATCAAATATATGAATTGTGTTAAAGGTCTTAACTTCTCAGAATCTTGAATATTTGTGCTAATCCCCAAATCTCACTTCTAGTCAAGCAATCCACTACTGAATTCATCCCCAGCACTCCCCAAGACTCACTTCTACTTGGTCAGTAAGGTGACTGAAATTTGCTTAATCACTAAATCCCACTGATCTCCCCCCCCCCCCAATACTGGGGATTGAGCCCAAGGATGCTCTACCACAGAGCTACATCCCTAACCCTTTTTAATTTTTTATTTTGAGACAGAATCTCCCTAAATTGCTGACGTTGCCTCAAATTTAAGATCCTCCTGTCTCAGCCTTCTGAGTGGCTAGGATTACAGGCGCTTACCACCACACCCAGTTAGTTTTCAATCTTATTATAAACTGTTTTCATCCTTAAGCTCCAGGTGATGGAACTCTCTTAATCCTATTAATGTTATATCTTTCAATAATACTGCTGCCATGTTTATTGGAATTTTTCATTTTTTTCCCTAAATAAGCATTCCTAAAGGTTTTATCCAGCAATCACTTTTTCTTCTCTATGCTTTCTCCCTCATTTATTTCATGTGCTTCCACTGTTTTAACCATCACCTTAAGGCAAATGAATTCTAAGCCAAGAGTTTAGCTCCATGAGAGCAAAAACTAATCTCATTTTCCCCCAGTATGCCCAATACCTTACATACTCTGAAACACAATAAATATCTGACAGATGTTTCTCACAACTGTACTTTTGGTCACATTATTTCTTCCACTCAGAACCTCCAAATCTATACAACATGCTCTTTGACTTCTGCCATTCATAATCCTACACGTTCTTTACTATCTCAAAAACATACTTGCCCAGCAAGTATTTGTGGATCTCCCAAATATATTTAGCCCTCCTTTGAATATTTATATTATTCATCTGTCTTTTATAACACCCTTACTAGGGCACAAAGTTATAAACGAAAAAGCCATTTCTTAATCATTTTTACTCCATGAAATACTGCACAAAACAAACTTAGCAGTTGGCAGAGACAACACTTCTAATACTTGCTGTGGGCAACTCCAAAATAGTAGTTTTCAGTTTTCTGAGTCTTCCTTTAAAAAGTTAGAATCATTCAGGAGTCAATCAGGAGTCTTTTTTCCTTGGTGGGGAGGGGTAGGTACTAGGGATGGAACCTAGGGAGAGTTTACCACAGAGTTACATCTTCGGTCCTTTCAAAAAATTTTTTTAAATTTGAAGATAGGGTCTCACTAAGTTGCTGAGGTCCTAGATAAATTGCTGAGACTGGTCTCAAACTTGTCATCCTCCTGCTTCAGCCCAGAGTTGCTGGGATTGCCTGTGTCACCAAGCCTAGCAGGAGCCATTCTTTAAATTATTAAAAATATACATCTTTTCAAATCTCTAGCACCTCAACAAATATACACAAACAATCTTCACTTTTTCTCTGCTCTAACTGCAGAAGTCACTCACAGTGTTACTACTAAAGGCTCTCTGGCTCATTGGGTAATCAATGCTAATTTAATGAAGTCTACATTGTGGCTTTAATCTTATATAGTAGCAGTGCAGTTTTGATTACATCTTTAGTTCCATTGCCAGAACAATGACCTTACCCTTCAACTACCTTAAAATTTGAAGCTACTGTTCACAAGGGAATTTTGACCACAGACTGGTGACAGCTTAGTGAATCCTATAATCACAGTTAAAGTATATTCTATATTAATAAGAAAGAAAGAACCTTCTTACATGAAACAAAATACAAGTCGAATAGACTTTAATAACCTTATAGTGATAAAACAAACCTATTTGAATATTAAAATGCTCCACTTTTGTATAAGTACTTTTTTCCTATACTGATATACTTAATGTCAGTAGATACAAATAAAACCCATACTGATTAAAAACTTGTAATGTCTTCCTTAGAGAAAATATTTGCAAATGGAGAAATTATATAATAAAATGATAATACTTTTAAAAAAACACAATTATTCCTTTTTAACAGATAATAACATTCAAAAATAGTTTCCACATTATTAATGTAAATTTTGTTAATTGTTTTAACAATGTAACAATGTGCACATTTTTCATAATGAAAATTAATATACATCTGCAATCCAAGGTTCTAAAATTATAATAACCTGAATGCTTTTCAGCACAGCTTTTTAAATTCTATTAGTCAATACATATAAAAGTGATTAAAAGCAGTACACAAATGCTAGTATGTCAGTAATGAGACACGGTAATCATAAGTGTCTTTATTAATATTAATGAACAATAGGATATTTTTTCCCTTTCACAAGATCCAAATAGTATAAATACTGAACTAATGCCTTGAACCTAAATACCAGTGTTATGGTTTGGATATGAGGTGTCCTTCAAAGCTCTTGTCAATGCAGGAATATTCAGAGGTAAAATGACTGGATTGTGAGAGCTGTAACCTAATCAGTCCATTGGAGTTTGAATGATGGGCAGAAACTGTAGGCAGGTAGAGAGAGGCTAAAGGAAGTGGGTCACTGAGAGTCATGCCTTGGAAGGGTGTATTTTTTCCCATTCCCTGCCCCCAATCCCCACCCCACTTCTTGAACCCATCAGGAGCTAAGCAACTTTCCTCCAATGGGCTCTTGCCCCACAATGTGCTGCCTCCATGTGGGCCCAGAGCAATAACAGTCTGCCACCTATGAACTGAGTCCTCTGAAACCATGTGCCCCAAATAAACTTCTGCTCCTCTAAGTAGTTCTTGTCAGGTATGTTGGTCACAGCAACACAAAAGCTGACTAAAACAACAGGAGAACAAAATCTATCACTAAGGAAAAGTCCATAAATCACATTAAAACAAGATGACTGTAAGAAGTAAGTATGCTAATCATTTTATCTTTATTTATTTAGTTTTATGTGGTGCTGGTAATCAAACCCAGGCCCTCGAGATAATAGAGAACTTTATCGAAGCAGTCAAAAACAAAATAAACTATTATGGGTACCCTAATATTGCCCAGGGGAAGAAGGTTAGTCCAGCCATAATGTTCTCTGCTCTCAAGATATTCAAAGTCAAATTGGTAAAGAAGTAGGTTTTATTCAAAGCCAGCTTTAGAAGATGGGGGCGGGGGGGGGGGGGGG
>PVHX01008308.1:0-21281 GCA_004024805.1 Geosciurus inauris | reverse complement strand
ATTTCAGAGAGCAGGCAGGCTTCCAAGTTCAGGCTCTCAGTTAACCCTAACCCTAACCCTTGAGGTGACCTGTTCAGTCTATCTTGAACATCTGTATTCTAGGTCTTTCTAATAAATTCCTTGTGGCTACTATGTGTGACTCTTGAAATTCTTCCAGTAAGATTGCAAGAACCAGTGGCTGAGAACCTATGGGGCTATTTTAGCTCCATGGGCAGGTCTCATTCTACAACAGTTTCTAATAAAATTAAGTAAAATAATATTTCAAAAAAAGTGACTTGTGATTAAACTTCTTGTTAAAAAAATACCACTAAAAAAGCTAGACAATTGAAATTTTGAGGGCTTTTATTTAGGATTTGTAGGCACCTACAACGTTGGCAAATCAACTAAAAAGAAAAATGGTATTATAATAGTTGATATTATAGTATAAATATTCAAAGAAATTTTGGCTTTATCTACAAATCCTCTAGAGGTCTCTCACATTCTCTTGATGAATCTTTATTAAATACATTTAAAATTTGGCTATCTTTTAAATAAGTTCTAATTAAATCCTAACTTATGATTTTTTTTTACACTGCCTCTTCAGTAAGGTCAACTGATTTTTTTAAGATTCCTTAGCCTGTAGCTTATATTGCTAAACTTGCATAGTCACTTGATATGACCAGAATAGTGCACAGTATAGTGCCCCCCAAATATTTTTCCACTGAGGCATTTTATTTGCATATATTATATCTCTGGAAAAATAACTCCAAGATTTTCCCTCCCTTGTGTTTTTGTCTTACTTTATGATCCATGTTGTCAACTGAACTTTTCAGTAAGAACAGGAACAGAATATTCAGCCATTTTTCTAGATCTTTTCACATAACTCAAAAGCTTTTGGAAAAGGCTCACATTAAATGGAGATGCTATATTGAAAGTTTACCAAGAGCCAATTTCTCTCACTTCTCTTGATTCTATACCCTCAGGTGTACCCTTCCTTGGAAGTTTGTGGCGTGGCAAAAAGGGCATCCTAAGTCACCAGAGCCAACATAAATCCTACAATGCAATCTCTTTTGCTTTCATTAGTTGACCTGATCATGTGCCCTTAACTAATCACTCCTGTCTAGGAAATATGATGTTTATTTTATTTTATTTTTTTGGTACCAGGTATTGAACTCAGGGGCACTCGACAATGAGCACATCCCCAGCCCTATTTTGTGCTTTATGTAGAGACAGGGTCTCACTGAGTTGCTTAGCGCCTCACTGTTGCTGAGGCTGGCTTTGAACTCGTGATTCTCCTGTCTCAGCCTTCCAAAGTGCTGGGATTACAGGCGTGAGCCACCATACCTGGCTGGAAATATGATGTTTAGATTGGCTAGAATAGGTCACATGCTACCTCTGGAGTCAGGTAAAACTGTTTTGAAAAAATAAGTAATTTACTTTTGAGGGAACAACTTCTGGTATTAGTAGAGTAGTAAAGCAGTCATAAGACTCCTGAACAAATGATAATTATGAAAACTGAGTTACAAAAAGAAAAAAAACCTAAAGATACTAGAAAGCATTCAAAAAAAAAAAGGGAGGGAAGAGGAGAGTTTAATCTGGAAAAATATTAACTAGAAGGCATAAAAAATGTGACTTTGTGGTTTTGTAGTCCAATAATCCTGCCTAAACCTCACAGCTATAACTGAAGAAAATGGCAGAAATATATAAAGCAGGTTTATCAACTAAAGGCACAAGAGGCCAGAATTCAGGGCTCAGACAACATCTGGAAACTTAAAGGGGGAAAATTCTGGCACTGAGGGAACCACAGAAAGAATAAAAACCAAATTCAGAGTTTAAACCAAATGCCTAGCTACAAGTACACTGTGCTTGATCAAGGAAGGATACCAGAGATACTATAAAATAGCTGAAAGAGAACATAGAGAAATACACTTGAGAGAAATCTTGACAGGCAGAGCAACACCCAGAAGATCTGTTGAGACTGATTAAGTGCACTACCTTACCACAAGTAGCTCAGCCAGAAGGAAACCTGATGTGTCACAAAACAGATCTCAAAGCTGGCAGAGCAGCTTAAAAGAGAGTAATCTTAGAAGCAAAGACCCACAGAGAAAAGATCCATCTCTTACTAAATAATTTATTGACCAAGAATTTTCTCAGGTACAGAGACTCAAAGGGAACTAGCCAGTGGGAAGCCAATGAAATAGAGCACAGACATTTTCTGACCACAATAAAATTCAATGAATATAGATCTGTAAAAAACCTAAATGTTGAATTGATCATTCCAATCAATGTATCAAAGAAGAATCAACAAAGGAAAATATAAAATATTTTTATTGGAATAATAAGAAAAAGACAACACATAAAAATTTGTGGGTTGTACCTATAGCAGTACTTAAAAGGGAAATCCATAGTAGTAAATGCATACATAAGAAAAAGACAGGGCTGGGGCTGTGGCGCAGTGGCAGCGTGCTCGCCTCGCATGCGTGAGGCACTGGGTTCGATCCTCAGCACCACGTAAAAATAAAATAAAGATATTCTGTCTGCTTACAACTAAAAAATAAATATTAAAAAAAAAAAAAAAAGAAAAAGACAAAGGACCCAAATAAATGATCTAAGTTTCCCTCTTAAAACCTACAAAAGACGACCATGAAATCAAACCATGGAAAAACAGAATAAAATAATAAAAGATAAAGGGCAAACATCAGTGGAAAAGAAAACAGAAAACTGGCTGGGAGTGGTGGTGCATGCTCATAATCCCAGCAGCTCAGGAGGCTGAGGCAGGAGGATCAGGAGTTCAAAGCCTGCCTCAGCAAAAGCAAGGCACTGAACAACTCAGTGAGACCTTGTCACTAAATTAAATACTAAATAGGGCTAGGGGTGTGGCTCAGTGGTCAAGTGCCCCTGAGTTCAATCCCCAGTATCAAAAAAAAAAAAAAGAAAATTGAGAAAACTCAATGAAACTGAAAGTTCATTCTTTGAAAGAACCAAAACTTGATAGACTTCCAGTAATTTGGAGAAAAGAGAGGAAAAAAAAAAAAACCACCATAAGAATATCAACAGTGAAAGAGAAAACATTACTACAAATAATATAGACATTAAAAAGATAAAGTAATACTTGGAAGCACTTTGGGCCCATAAATTCAGTGACTTACATAAAATGGACAAATGCCTTGAAATAAACCAATCAAATCACACTCAAAGAAAAACATAACCTGAACAATGGTTATATATATAAATTGAACCCAGGGCCTTGCATATGCTAGGTAAATGATCTACCACTGAGCCATACTCCCAGCCCAGTATATTTATAAAGGTGAATACCTGATTTAATATCTTACAAAAACAACAATTCAAACAAGCAAACGAAAACTCTTCAGGCTCAGATGAACTTGACTGTTGAATTCTGCAGAACATTTTAAGGAAAAAGTAATACAAATTCTACATTCTTCCAAAAACTAAAAGAGGCTGCAATCTTGCAAACTCATTTCCAAAAAAGAAATGATGGGAAAAAGAAACTATTAACCAATAACCCTGATGAACACAGGTGCAAAAAATTCAACAAAATTTCAGCACATAAAAATTCATATACATATATATGTGTGTGTATGTGCATGCATGTATATTTCTAGTCCTACACACACACACATATATATACACATGTATGTGTACTTATACACACATATGTGGTATGGTACTGGGGATTGAGCCCAGGAGCACTTTATCACTGAGCTATATCCCCACATCTTTTTATTTTTTATTTTGACAGAATCTTGCTAAATTGCTGAGGCTAGCCTTGAACTTATGATCCTCCTTCCTCAGCTTCCTGAGTTTCTGGGATTATAGGCATGTGCCACAGCACCTGGCTAAATCCAACAATATTTTAAAAGGCTATTATATCATGACCAAGTGAACTAATCCCTGAAATGCCATACTGGCTTAACATCTAAAATATATTGGTCAATGTAATTCACCATACTAACAAGTTAAAAATGAAAAACCATATTCATATCATCATCTATCTCAACAGATGCAGATAAAGCATGTGACAAAATTGAATATCAATTTAAAAACAAAACACACAAAAATAAAACACTTATTAGCCAGGCACAGTGGCACAAGCCTGTAATCCCAGCATTTTGGGAGGCTGAGACAGGAGAATCGGGAGTTCAAAGCCAGCCTCAGCAATGGTGAGGCACTAAGCAACTCAGTGAGACCCCGTCTCTACATAAAAAACACTAAATAGGGCTGGAGATGTGGCTCAGTGGTCGAGTACCCCTGAGTTCAATCTCCAGTACCAAATAAAATAAAATAAAATAAAATAAAATAAAACACCTGTCAACAAAGCAGGAATAGAAGAAAACTTTCTCAATCCTACAAATGGCATCTATGAGATATATACATCATATTCACTGGTGAAAGAATGAATGCTTTTCCCCTAGGATCAGATCTGTTATCACTTTTGCTCAATATTGTACCAAAAAACGCAATTTCACTAAAGCAAAGAAAAAATAACAAGTACAAAGACTGGAAATAAAGACAATCCAACTTAAAAAAAAAAACTGGGCAAAATATTTAAATAGGTGTATTATGAAAGAAAGCATATGAAGGGCAAATAAGCACATGAAAATTTTTTCAACATCAGTCATACAAAGTATGACTAAAAGAAGATTCTATATCCAGTAGAATAGGTAAAAAAAAAATTAATGACAATAACAAGAGTTAGCAAGGATATGGAGTAACGAACTCTCATACATTGCTGGAGGGGGATAATATCACAACCACTTTGGAAAAACATCTGTCAATTGTTACCAAATTAAACATACATGTAACATTTTATCTCACAATCCCAGTCCTAGGAATTTACCTAAGTAGAAACAACTGAAAACAGGGGCTTGTATCTTGAATATTCACAATTGTCTCAAACTTAAATAATGCAATAGTTATCAATAGGTAAATGAATAAACAAATTGTGATAGCCATTCAATGAAATATTAATAAGATATTCCATGTTTGTATAAATATATAAAAATAGATTATACTATCATGTATAACTAAAAAGAACAAATAAAAATTTAAATAAAGGAATACAACTTGATACTATAAAAAAATAAAGAAATGAGCTATTGCTACAGTGACACGAGCCAATTTCAAAAGATTTATAAAGGAAGCCAGGCACAAAAGAATACAGACAACATCATTCCATTTATGTATAATTCCAGAAAAGACTAAACAACAGTGATAGAAAGCAGATCAGCGGTTGCCAACATAGGATGGGAGGAGGAATCTAGTAGCAAAAAGATATAAAGCAACTTTTTGGGGTGATGAAAATGTACCAAAATCTGGGAGTTACATGAATTTATACATTCTTTGCAGCAAATTCTTAAAATGTTAAGTTTTATTGTAAATAAATTACACTTAAATTTTTAAAAACTGAAAGTGAATAGGAGGTTTACATAATTGGCTTCACTCTGTTTTGAGAGAAATAGATTAAACCTGAGTAAGCATGGAAGTGGAGACATGGGTTAGGAATGTTCTATAATGATGCAGGTGAGAGATTTTGGTGTAGACTAGGTCAGTGGTAGCAGAGACAGAAAGAAGCGTACAGAATTAAGTTTATTTCTGAAGAGAGAATCAACAGGATTTGGACGTGAGAGTAAAGAGAAAGACATCTGGAGATTATTAATTATAGCTAAAGCTACAAGACAGTGGTATCTTTTAGCTAAACAAAGAAGAATTTGAGCTAAATAGGTTTTGGATGAAACCAAAGTTTGGTTTTGGATGTTAAATTTGTTAAGTTCGAGAGACCTATAAAGTATCTATGTAAAAGGTGTATAAACATTTAAGATCTCAGAAAGTTTGAGCAGAATCTTCACATAGGTATGAAATTTAAATAAAGACACAAGAAATAAGAGACCTCAGGACAAAGACTTGGCAAACAATGTTCATAAGTAAAGGAATCTGCAAAAAAAACCCTAAATCAAATCGAAACAAACTCTAAAAACCAAAGCAGCAAAACAAAACAAAACAACAACAACAACAACAAAACAGTAAAAAGCAGGTGCTTGAGAAATAAGAGAAAAATCAAGATTGGTAACATGGAAGCTAAAAAGAAAGATTTTTAAGAAGTGATCAACTGTGTCAATTTCTGCTGAGACACTAAGGAAGATGAAGATAGGAAAGTGCCCATGGTGTGAATTGAGATATTCACAAAAGACAAGGAAAAGGAGAAAGCATATGCATTGCTCTCTTCTGGGAAGTTGGGCTGTGATGTTTTAGCAGAAAACAAAGCAATAGCCAGAAGAGTATTTGTAGTAAAAGAAAGATTTGGGGTATGTATTCTTTTTTAGGATGGACAGCATTAGAGCACACTTATAGACAGATGGACATGATATAATAGATAAAGCAGAATTAATGATACTGTATAGAGAAATGAAGTCCTTGAAAAGCCCTTTATAATCTTTAAAAAGACAGTAATAGGTATTTGCTATTATCTGTGAGAGTTAAGAGCCATTTCACTTTAAAGTTTTATTATACTTGATTTAATTTATATTCTAACATAGAACAGTATATCAAAGGAAATATGTACTAAGAATACATGAGTTATTAGATGGACTAATGAAACATTATTTTTTTAAAAGAAAAGAACTGTCTCAATGGGAATAAAGCTCACATACATGTAACAAAAACAAGGAGCACAATATTGAGGTGGGAGATATGGCAGTGGGGCTATAACCAAATGAGCTCAAAAGGGTAGATAATTGGTTCATTCAACATTTGCTTCAACTTTCTTTTGGTGCACCTTCCTGTGATGATAAAAAACTACATTTACTAGCCTCTCTTTCAGTCAGGATTCTGGAAGTAATTTAAATTCTGCCAATCACATTTATATGGGAAGAATTAAAAACAGGTAAGCTGGGTGACTGGCAGCACATGAATTACCCTTTTGGCTGACTCAGATCTACCAAGCTGCACAGAACAGTTCTGGAGCCAGTCATGTCATTTCTTTTCTTGTTTTCTTTTTTGTGGTGCTGGGGATCACTGGGTTGTAGGCATGGATTGTATAATCATGAAGCCAGTCATTGTAACAGTGGTATCTTGACTGAATGAAATACTTTCCTTAAGCAGTAACACTAAGAAAACACTCAATTAGGTTGTAGTGCTCTGAAATCATTCATGGGGACCAGGGGCCAGCTATTCAATAGTTTTTTAAGTACCTAATTCCTTTTATTGAATCTCTTTCTGCTAAAAACAGGTTTAGTGATTTATGTTCTCTCTAATGGACTTAACTGATCATTAACCAATAGCCCAAAAGGGTAAGAATTCCAAAACCAAAAAGCCAATTCATAGCCAGGTACGGTAGCACATCCCTGTAAACCCAGCACTTTTGGGAGGCTGAGACAGGAGAATCGCAAGTTCAAAGCCAGCCTCAGCAATGGCAAAGCGCTAAGCAACTCAGTGAGACCCTATCTCTACATAAAACACAAAATAGGGCTGGGGATGTGGCTCAGTGGTCGAGTACTCCTGAGTTCAATCCCCAGTACCAGAAAAAAAAAAAAAAAAAAAAAGCCAATTCATTGTGTCATACTGGCTCAATATCTAACAACCATGTACTTTTCAAAGTAATACTAAATGAAAGATGCTATGGTTTTGAAGTTGTTGTTCCCCCAAAGTTCATGTTAGAAACTAAACTCCAATGTGACTGTATTAAGAAGATACTGACAAATTTGACTACATTGAAGTTGGAAGTTATATTTATAAAGACAATGGAGAATAAAAAACTCCATGGCTCGGCACAGTGGTGCACACATATGATCCCAGAAACTTGGAGGCTGAGGCAGGAGTATCACAAGTTCAAGGTCAGCCTCAGCAACTTAGCAAGGCCCTAAGCAACTTAGTGAGGCCCTAAACAATTCAGCGAGACTCTGTCTCAAAAAAGAAATGAGAATGTAGCTCAGAAAGTAGCTCAGTGTTAAAATGCTTCTAAGTTTGAGCCCTAGTATCCTTCAAATACTCAAAACACACTCTCCTTCTCCCCCTGCTCCCCACTTTCTCTATCTCCACAGACTGGGAAAAGATATCTCCCAGACATATAAGTGAAAAAAGAATCAGTACACAGTGCACAGAAAAACCTCACAAATTTTCTTTCTTTCTTTTTTTTTAAGTTTCTGGAGATTGAACCCAGGGACTCTCTACTGAGCTACATGCCCAACCCTTAATAGTTTTTTAATCTGAGAGAGTACCTCACTAAGTTGCCCATGCTGGCTTCAAACTTGTGATCTTTTGGCCTCAGTGTCCTGAGTTACTGGGATTGAGGTGTCTACCACCACACGTAGCAGAATTTGCAGATCTTTAAGGAAAAGGTATATAAAACATTAGAAATACCCACCAAAGCTCAAAAAGGCATTTTGAAAAAGAAAATTCAAAATATCAAAAAAATTATTAAAAGCTTAAAATAACCTCAATTAAATGTTACTTCATATTCACATTGACAAAAAAAAAAAAAAAAAAACCCCAAAATTCTGACAATGCCAAGTGTCAGGAAGGATCTGAAATTCTAACACACAACTGGCAGAAAAATAAACTGGTATGAATGGCAAAGCTGAAATAGCTTCATAAATGTATGCTTATGTGCATCAGTATCTATGCAAAATGACATAACAGCAATTTTTATAAAGGGCAAAAAGTGAAAACACTGTAAAACATCTACCAACATGGATGTATGAATACATGTATATTCCACATACATGTAACACACAAAAGGATAACTCTTCTTTTACTCTTTCACGTATTTCTCCTCCACATTTTTCATGTCACCCTTCAGTGAGATACCCAAGTAATGTTAGGGCTACTCTCTCTAAACATCCTCTGGCCCAGATTCAGTCTCCATATCCCATAAGAATCCACACTCTAAAATTATCTTTGGAACCTTGCATCTTATTCCATTTCCAATACTCTTTAATTTGGGCCCTCCTCATTTCACACCTGAATGAATAAATATGTGTGTGTGTACGTTAAACATAATAAGTATAAATATAAGCATGTAAGTATATTCATATTTAAATACTTAGATTTTAAGTGAAAATATAAGGTTGTCTTTGCCTTTGGTTCTATCCTCATTGCAAACTAATACTCCACATTCTTCGAGCTATCATTTTTAAGACAATGTGATCATATAAATCCATTCCTTTTGAATAAAGATAATGGCTATAATGTACCAAGCACCTACTATATATCAGAACTTACCTCATTTATTCTCATAATGTTGTAAAGTAGGTGGTGGTATACCTGTATTATGAATGAGGTATCTGAATCTCAGAAAAGGGTAACTTACCCAAATTCACATAGCTCATAAATGGACAAGCCAAAATTCAATTTCAGGGTCTTTAGACAGCAAAATCTTTGCTTTTAATCACTGCATTATTCTGCATCAATTCCTAAACATGCCACATAAATTCTAAATGATCTGATCTTGGCCTACTCCCAGGCTTAACCTCCTTCCTATCCTTTGCCGTACTTAGACCTTAGTGGTACATACCACCAATCTACTCTTTCCTTTTTCCTTATTAACAGAACATCTGTTTTAGTCAGGATGAAAATATGCTCAGCTAAAACCTATTCTTCCTGGTCTTCCTCAAAGCTGACATTATCACTCAAAATGAAAGAGATGTAAGTAGAAATCTGATGTAAGAAACGTAAGTAGAAATCTCTGGGTGGGGCTTCCGGGAAAACTTAAAAAGAGACAAAGTCAGTTGGCATGCAACTTTTGCCTATCCCATACCGAGTCACTTCCTAGTGGATCAGCCCTCTTGCAGCTCTGAGATACATATGTAAGCATAAAATTTCACACTTTAGAAGACTGAATATATAATTAGAAGGAGCCTAGGATTGTGATGACATTTTCCACTTCAGGACTGCTTACCTATGGGCTGGTGTGTTTTTCTGCCACGCTTTCCTACCCATAGTTAATCACTGTCATAACTAACACATAGCCTAAATTGAGGTCTTCATGATCAACTTGTCATTTCCTTGATATTCCATGATTTGGCACATGTTTGTAGAAGCCTATAATTAAGATTCATAGGAAAAGTACTCCCTTTAATTTTTTTTTTTTTTTTTACTGAATTATTACGTTCATTATGTGCTGTGGAAAGGAACTACAGAATAAAGTAATCCATTCATCCAAAAATAGCTCTTCTATTGTATCTATCTAGATTATGGAATAACGGCAAATTATTAATTTCTGTATTGGGTCAAACCATAGGAAATCGCCAATATTCTAAAGTTGTTGAACTAGGAAAGTGACAGCATCACACAGGTTGACAATACAAATACACAAATAATTATGATAAACATGACATGGTTTTCAGTTATGACCCCAATTACACGATCATATTTGAACTCTTCACCAGGAAAGAGAACAGAAAGGAATCCAGCATATATTGATGGCCACCACGTGCCATGCAGACAACTGGTGCTCTCCATAGACTATTTCATTCGTTCTTCATAATAAGATGAATAATCTTACTAGGGAAATGGACATTCAAATATTGTGTAAAGTGAGACTAACACCTACTCTGTCCTCCCTTACTTGCATATATTCCTGATTTCGTTTCTTTCCAGTATTCTCTTTCCCTTCCAAATAAACAGAAATCTGTGTTTTCTTTCCCAGAGAGCTATTCTATCAAAATCAGAAATAAACAAAGGAATATTAAGCAAATTAGCACAAGCAATTATTTTTTTTCCTGGTATCAAGGATTGAACTCAGTAGCACTCAACCACTGAGCCACATCCGCAGTCCACAGCCCCTTTTAATATTTTATTTAGAGACAGGGTCTCGCCAAGTTGCTTAGGGCCTCATAAATTGCTGAGGTTTGCTTTGAATTTGCAATCCCCCTGCCTCAGCCTTCTAAGCTACTGGGATTATAGGCATGTATTACCACACTCAGCTCATTTTTTAAAAAGAATGAGATACTAGGGTATCTCATTGATAGCTCAGTATAGCTCAGTGATAGAATAAGTACTTAGCATGCATAAGGCCCTGGGTTCAATCCCCAGCACCCTCCCCCCAAAATAAATAATGAGGGCCCTGGATGTGGCTCAGTGGTATATTGCTTGGTATATTATGCACAATGTCCTGGGTTTGATCCTCAGCATTGAATAATAATATAATTGATATTTTGATTTAATCCCATAATATCCAAAATGCTTTTGGTAAACATTTAAGCAAAACATCACAAGCAAAGGCAGCAATATGTAAGCACACAGCTATGCTAAATACATTAATTGATCCAAAATGGGAGGTTTTTAAACTGGAACTATAAGTCTAGGCAATCTGGAAATCTTAATGACTCCTGTTCATCTGAAAAACACCACTGGTAACATCCAATTAGTATGCAGGAAATCTTCCGGTAGATCAAGAATTACTCTGATTATAAACATCTCTGGTTTGGAAATTTCTTTCTTGATGTATAACTTGAAGATAAATCAAAATAGCCCATAGGCTGTATCTCTTAATAATTTTTTTTATTTTTTTATTCATTTATTTATTTTTTTATTAGTTTATTTAATTGCATTTCAAGTCATAGCACATATATAGAGCTCAGTTTTTCCATTTCTCTGGTTGCAAACCAGATAAAGTTACACCAATTGTGTTTTCATACATGCACCAAGGGTAGTGATGACGATCTCAATCAACCATCTTTTCCCTTTAATTTTTAAAAGTAGACCTATTCCAGCCCTAATTAGAGTAGTTTTAAACAGTTTATCAGTTTTGTATATTCTACATTTGCATAAGCTTCTGTTTGAAGAGCTATACATTCAAAGATGGATTGAAAAGCACTAGCCTATGGCACAGCTTGACTATTACTTAAATTTCTCAAAATTCTATCTTTGTATGAGGTTGAATAATCAGAAGTCTCAAACAAATTCACTAAGCAAAGTTTATTTGTGAAATTATGCTTATAGTCCACTCTCAACTTTCACTCACAGACAATATGTGGAAAAGTATCTGAATATCTGTGAACCTAGAAAGTGGGATAGTGTGCATCATTTGAGTTCTTAAGCAAAAACTCCAGTAGCAAATTCCCCCATATAACTCAGGGCCAAAAAACAATGTGTTTTTTCTGAGAAACTAATATACTTAAATAGCACTAGGGTAAAGTGTTTTCCTCTTATGCTTAGCTGAGAACTAGTTCTGTGTTCAATATCTGTGGTTTTCTACAGCTAACATCTTTTTTTATTTGTCAGAGCCTATCTTTTGACAGTTTAGTTAACTATTTTTGTTTATTGTGCTAGACACATAGTGAAAGCTGTCCCAAATTTGTTGTTTTAGAAGTAGGCAGTTTATTTTAAAAAAAAATACATGTGTATGTGTGTATATTCCAAATGGAAAAGAAATATTACTCTTCTGATAAGACCAATAAAACCCATATTTGCAGACAGTCTTAATTTTTTGTTTGTTTGTTTGTTTTGGTACTGGGGATTGAACCCAGGGTGATTTATCACTGAGCTAAATCCACAGCCCTTTTAATTTTTCCATTCTGAGACAACTCACTTAGGGACTAAGTTGCTGAGCCTGGCCTCAAACATGCAATCCTCCAGTCTCAGCCTCCTCAGTTACTGAGATTATAGGTATGCACCACCTTACCTGGCCTTTAACTGATCTTTACTGCAGTGTTGTATTTTTTAAAATTCAAGTTACTATAATATAACTAAAAGTGTTTTGTAAGAGGCAAGTGTCCAAGGCCCTTAGCATCTTTGCATGTTACTGCTGGATATACCAAGAATGCAGGCTTTGATCACTCCTTCACTGGCTATTCTCAAGACTACATTTGCAGTGAGCAACCTTAAAGGATAAGGTAACAACTTCCTCCCAAAGAGTGAGCTTATTCTCATTTACGATAACAGCAGTGGATTCCTCAATTTCAGTGTTCCTCAGATGCAACAGAGACCCATACATCATGTGATCTGCATTATCCCTGTGGAACTTAGACATAGGGAACCAATGCCAACATGATACTCATGTAGTTTGTCATGCCATAAGCAACAGAATCTCTGATCTGCGTCTTCTGTCAGCACCCATAGTAGCAACAGGCTAACCTGTAAGTAGGTATAATCTTTTTTTTTTAACTATTTTTTTAATCGTTGATGGATTTTTATTTTATTCATTTATTATTTATATGTGATGCTGAGGAGCGAACCCAATTGCCTCACGCATGCTAGTCAAGCACTCTACCACTGAGCTACAGCCCCAGCGCCAACAGGTGTAATCTTGGACCTTGACAAGATATTGATTCACTAGCAAATAGTTGATGATTCAAAGTATAAAAGCAAGCTCAAATGACATCCTGTATAACTTGGATGAATTTCTACAGATACAAAGAAATAATTGAGATTCCAAAACAAAATTATGTGTAAAATAATAGAATAACCCCAGAGGCTCATGAAAAAACTGTTGAACCTTTGGCATTTTAAAGATGGAAATTTGGGCTAGGGTTGTGGCTCAGTGGTAGAGTGCTTGCCTGGCATGGGTTCAATTCTTAGCACTGCATATAAATAAATAAAACAAAGGCCATCGACAGCAACAAAAAAAATTTTAAAAAAAGATGAAAATTCTGCTTTGCTATCTCTGTATAGCAAAAAGAGAGAGAGATCAAATTGTTTAAGATAAAGGAATCAAGCCCATTAAGAATCTATGATTTTACTTTCAAATGGAAAGATTATCAGACAATACATAAGCCAAAAACAATGAATCAAACAAGAAAATAAACTGAGTAATGTAAGACATTTTCAGTAGCCTATGCATTAGGAGGGAATGAAAGACTATTTAAACATGAAATACAACATTGAAAAAGTTAAAAATTTTAAAAAATCATTTTACCTAGAAAGTGAAAAAAAATCATGCTGTAGGTACTTAAAATATGTGTTAATAAGTGAACATTTGAATAAACAAAAATCATAATTTAATTCAATGTAAGCATCTCAATATAAAACCTCTACATCTTCTTTTAATAGCAAAAACTACTCCCTTTTCAGACAAGATTTCTGATGTTATTCAGCAACTTAGCATATCCTATTCTTTCTGAAGCTCCCAGTTATAACGAACAAAGAATGGTGCTGAAAATATAAGTAATCAGAATTGTAAGGAATACCAGTGTCATTAATTAAGAAAAATGAGAAAGAAGTACCCAGAAACCTTCAACATTAAAAAGAAAAAAAACATTTCTCTACAAACACTATATACATTAAAGATAACAGAAACAAATACTAAATAAGAAAGCAGATGAGAATACATTGAAAGAAGCCAACAGCAAAGGAAGAATAATTATAAAAACAGGAAAAAAAAATAATTACAAAAATACAAGTGTTTGCAATCATTCAGACAAAGTAATCTTGGGTAAAAAGTAAATTGTGGCATCACTGTTTTTGAGCAAAGCATATCGTCACTGATCTTAGAATCCAGCTGTCATTTATGTCTAAGGAAAATATGAACAAAGTTGTTAAATTACTTGATGAAGACTATACAGGGTAGAGAAGAAAGGTTATACTGATTTTTAAAATGTGTCATTTTAGTTATTTTGTAATCACTAAATACATCATTCTATGATAATTCAAAGACAAAATGGCAACCTTTTTGTTATTTCATTGCTTAGAAAAATAAAAATAACTGAGAAAATATAGTCAATAATAGCTAGGGTATTTTTAAGCAAATATTCCATATTTTTGCATTTCATTTATGTAAAATTGTAAACTTTATTTTGAAAAAATTAAGATGTTATTTAGTTCAACTGTTTATAATCATGAAATAATCTACAAGATAAAAAAAATATAAGGTTAAAATGCTTCCTACTAGGGCTGGGGTTGTGGCTCAGTGGTAGAGCGCTTGCCTAGCATGTGTGAGGCTCTGGGTTTGACTCTTGGCACGGCATATAAACAAAGTCTACTAACAACTAAAAAAAATTTTTTAAAAAATGCTTCCTACTAATACATGAATGAGTTAATCAAGTTTAGGGTTTTGTTGTTGTTTGTTCGTTTGTTTTAATTTAACAGTTTGTTTTAATTTAATTTCCCATTAAGTAAATAATCTGATTTAGTGTAGCGTACATCTGTGAACTGGGATAGATGGAGCATCTGAACATCATTTCAAATACTGGCAACAAGATTAGGGCAAAGAATCCATAGCATTGGTACCAAATCTTATCACCAAGATCTCTTTTGCATTTCTTCACTCCCTCATAGGTCTTATTTTAAAAAGGCTTTGTACTTACTAATTCCTTAGTTAAAATGGTAATACGAATTACAATATTAAGATTCAACTTAAGAGACTTTCTAGAAAGTCAAAGAGACTTTCTGGAAAGCAGGAAAAGCATGGAATAACCAGGCCTATCCCAGTGAAAAAGTCCAGAAAAAGCAAAAAGACTAGATGTTTAACTCAGCCATTATTCAACAGGTCAGTGCAAGTCATGAGAACATTTTATTTAGAGCTCAAATATGATGAATGCAAATCATCAAAATGATGGCATTCTAAAAGTGAGTTAACAAAGGGTATTTACCACATGGGTTGATTGTAGAGCTAAGTGAAGCAGTTCCAGTGGAAAGGCCGCCTTTTGAAACTGCTGAAGCCACAGAAGGTGAAGATGATGAAGTTGGTGCAGCAGAGGAGGCTGTTGAAGATGGCAACCGTTCCCCAGAATCCATATCTATGAGAGGGGAAAAATATTCTTGGTATTATAATTCTCAAAATTATTCAAGATAATTAAACATATTAAACCTTTTGCTTACTTTTTAAACTATAAATTCATAAATATATAGTTTTCTTAAAATATGAAAAAAAACCACTTCAATATCTTAAAAATGCTTATGTTGAGGCTAAATTTCAGTGCAAGAGTGTTGGGAAGTTGGATTTTCAAGAGGTAATTAAGTCCTTAATAGGAATTAATGCCTTTCTTGTGGGACTGGGCAGAAGTGAGTGAGTTCTTACTTCCTTGGAAATGGACTATTTCTTTGGAGAAGTATAAAGGGAAGCCACTCTACATGGTTAGCTCAGCTCTCTGTTCTTGAATTTCCCTGCCTTCAGAACTGTGAGATAAACTTCTTTTCTTTATAAATCATCCAATCTCAGATATTCTGTTATAGTAACAGAAAATGGACTGTAACAAATGCCAATTAATAAAATAAGTTTAAATTTTTTGTGTGTGTATGTGTGTGTGACACGTTCTCACCCCAGGTAGTTTCCAACTTGTTAGCTCAAGTGACCCTCTAACCCCACCTTCCCAAGTAACTGGGACTAAACACAAGTGCCACTGCATGTGGCTTGAAGTAAGTTTAATTTTAGTGTACTCTATCCTCTTCTAATAGATTTGCAGAGTTTTCTTATGTCCAAGAAATTAACAGTGTTTTAAATAGAGTAATTTCACATAAACGAGTGATGCCACAAAATTTAGGAAAATTAACGCTGTTATTATTCTTATTAAAGCATCTTATCATCTATTCAATTGTAATATAATTTTTCTTTTTTATAATTTTTATCTATTATCATCTTATCATCTATTCAACTGTAATATAATTTTTCTTTTCTTATAATTTTTCTTTTTTGTACATGTTTCCACCATGATACTATCAGTAATGATATGAGGCAGACAAGGAGGACCTGGCTAGAACTAGCACCATGCTATTTAGACATTTAGTTTCTAAAACTGTGAGCTAAATAAATTTCTTTTAATTACAATTTATCTGGCATCTGGTATTTTATTATAATAACAGAAAACAAACTAATGCAAGGACTAAAGTAAGGAATACCCAGAAGGCAAAATAAGTAGTAAAATATACACACACAGACACATTCACAGATACATACATCTTTTCTTGAGAAAGTTATCTATAATATTTATTAAAGTTATACAGATCAATCTACATAATGCACAGTTATATGTATATGCCTGAATTTTGTAATTCTTCTATCAAAAATCTAATCTATAGAAATAAAGAACCGGTAGGTAAAGCAATATATACAAGTTGATAACATAGTATCATTTAAATGGGAAATAAAATTTAGTCCTGGTACTTAGGAAGAGTAGAACTATAGCTCGTTGCATATGGTTTAGGGCCTTTTTTAGTTTCAGTAATGGTGCCATTTTCTCTTCTACTTTTGGTTCTTTTTGTTCATTTAAGTGAAAAGAGACAATCTTTTAAAAACATATGTCTATGTAGCCATTTCCTCAGCAGTTCTATTATATTCATTTTTATTCACACATACTCTTTTACTATTTTGATTCTGGAAATATATATTTAGCTCATATGATCTCTTAGGTAGCTAATTATTCTTTTATGTGTGTAAAGTACTACTCTCTTATACTGGTTATAAGTTGTATTTTTTCCCTTGCTTATTTTCATTGGTACTTTTTAGTTCTAGTAAACCAAAATTAGCTCAACTACTCCACGTTCATCTTATACAAATCCTTATTTTTCATATTATAGAAATTAACAAATCCATTATAGTTTCTACTACTCTAGAATGACAATTGTCTTATGTTTGAATTAACAAGGATTAGCTTTTCAAATTTTCAGGTTAAATCTTGTTTCAGATTTTACTTACTATTGTTCCTGCTAAAGTGTAAGTATAGCTCTGAAAGACAGTCATCTACTTGAAAATCAAAATTATGAATAATCCACAAAATAATCATTATTTTACTATAACAAAAGAATAAGATCTAAAGTAACTTGCAACAAGGGAAGCAGTAAAGGAAAACTTGAGGAGAAATAGGATATTTGCATAAGATCAACGTTTCTCCTCTAAAACATTTATCAAACAAAAAAGAAGAAAAAGTAACTTTACAGGTATAAACTGCATCACTATAATAAAATTTATCAACACCATGTATTCACTGATGCCCCAAGTAAAACACATCATCTCTGCAGTATTCTTCCCAATAATATACATCATAATGCTCAAACTGGGTGCCATAAATTTGCTATATTTTACTAAAATGATAATTATTTGTAACAATCCTAAGACAAAAATCAGAATTTGTAAAAATGAAAAGCATAAAAACTTCTTTCTTGCATGTAATTTTATGTACTATAAAAAATTCAATGATCAGTTGTTAATGGTAATATTATCCAAATTCATGTATTACCAAATATTCCTTTTTTGGAATCGTAGTTTATGAATACTGACAGCTGGTAGGCATAAATTCAAACAGGTACAAATAGGGAAGGTAGGACTTGTTGGCTAAGAAATGTACAAACATGATTATCTCCCTGTTTCAGTTGCACAAATAGTTTAGAACTGAAACTATAGCTAAAAGGGCTTGGGGTGTAACTCAGTAATAGAGCACTTGTCCAGCATGTGCAAGACCCTGGGTTTGATCTCTACACTGGAGAAAAAATATAAGCTATAAAACAGATTAAAGATTCAGAAATTACTCTTAAAATAGACTTAGAAAGGTAGGTGTGTCGGTATGCAACTGTGGTGTCAGCTACGTGAGAAGAATGGCTTGAGCCCAGGAGTCCAGCATGGGCATAGACTCTTAAAGAAATAAAAAATAAACAAAACAAAAAGAACAAGCATAGATATTTCTCCTGGAAAAGTTTTCTTAAAGAATGAGTTTACCAGCTAACAACATCTAAAGTTCTCTGTGGAAGCCGGGTACGATGGCGCACGCCTATAATCCCAGCATTTTGGGAGGTTGAGATAGGAGAATTTCAAGTTCAAAGCCAGCCTCAGCAACAGCAAGGCGCTAAGCAACTCAGTGAGACCCTGTCTCTACATAAAACACAAGATAGGGCTGGGGATGTGGCTCAGTGGTCGAGTACTCCTGAGTTCAATCCCCAGTACCAAAAGAAAGTTCTCTGTGGAAATTCAAAGAACAAAAACACATTCAGTGAATCCTTACTACATATAGAGAGAAGATGTATTTATATATATTGAAATGTAATAATTCAATATATATATGTATATATACATGTATATATATAGAAATGCATTAATTGAAAAGAATATCAAGAAATAAATAAGTCACAATGCTGCTTCTTTTGGGTTAGTAGAACAATTAACAGTAGAATTTAAGTCCCTTATTTTCTAAAAGCTCTAACAAAGGCTTTTATATAACTTTCTTTAGATAACGTCCAGGTAACTAAACATTTGGACATATAATACTTCAAGATACTAAGTAGCTTAACAAAAACAGAAACCAAGCAACAAACAAAAGTTTTTCTGTTAAGGGACTTTGGGAAATAGATGAGGCAGAAATACCCTATTTACAGACAAAATTACTCTCTGAATACAATGTATTCATAGAAAAATATAAAATTTTTATTTATTTACATTTTAAGAAAGTTGTTTCTAGGAATTAATTAGTATATTGTGGTCTAGAATATGAATATATAAAATTAACTTTTGTCACTTTTCACATTTTAACGATCTCTGTAAATAGTTGATTAATTATATTATCAAACAGAAGCCAACTGGCAAGCAGATGTTCTGTGATATAATCTGTGATCTGGAATGAATTTCAGACCCTCCTCAATGCTAGTTTCCTTACCTAAAAAAATGATGTAATTGAATAAACTATTTCTCAAGTCCCTGTCAGAATTTTATAAACTTGTTGGTTAAAAAAACAAGCTGGGCTGGGGTTGTGGCTCAGCGGTTGAGCGCTTGCCTCACACACGTGAGGCACTGGGTTTGATCCTCAGCACCACATAAATAAGGTACTGTGTTCATCTACAACTAAAAAATATTTTAAAAAAAACAAAACAAAACCCAACTGAGGCTGGGGTTGTAGCTCAACGGAAGAGTGCTTACCTAGCATGTGTGAGACACTGTGTTCAATCCTCAGTACCACATATATATAAATAAAATAAAGGTCCATCAGCAACTAAAAAATATTTTAAAAATAAAACAAAACAAACAGTATCCTGCAAATGTGCAAATAGCAGACACAAATTTACAATTATTAAAATATTTAACAATTTCTTTATTTCATTTCCTTCCTTTCATTGGCCTTAATTCTATCTCCAAATGGGTACCATGCTAAATTATAGATTTCTGTTAAATCTTTCAAAAATTTACTCTTGTCTTATTTATACCTCAAGAGAACTGAAGATAAGAAAATAATCCAAGTGTAAAGCACTGGTTTTCATACTGCTCAGTAAATAATCTATTCAGAGTATTCTTTTCCATCCAAAGGATTAAGTATTCCTTTGCAATGAGATATCTGTGGGGAAGAAGTTATCCTAACGCATATGAAATAGATATATGAGAATATTAAAGGAAGATTTAACATCTTTGGATCAACTAAGCCATGAGCATAGTCCATGAATTTAAATATTGACTACATTTAGAAATTTCTACCAAGCGACACAAAGGTTAGAAAAATAAAAATAGAGACAATGTATAGTTAACTAATTCTTTTATCTGCAAATGCAAGGGCTCCTAGTAACAAGCAAAAGACCTAAGGCTTTAAAATAAGAAACATAACTAAAATTTTAATTGGAATATCTAAGACAGTTCTGGTAAAGAAATGATACCAATGCATAAGAGATGAAACAAATAACACAGAGTAGCAGATGAAATTATGTTACCCTATATAAAATATATACAAGCACTCAGAAGCCCAAAAATCAAAGAGGCTAAGTACTATATAATGAACTAAATAAAAACTCCCTTTTGCTGAGAGCAGTAGTGCATGCCTGTAATGCCAGCAGCTGAGGAGGCTGAGGTAGGAGGATAACAAGTTCAAAGCTAGACTCAGCAACTTAGTGAGGCCCTAAGCAACTCAGTGAGACTCTAAATAAAATACGAAAAAGGGCTGAGGATGTGGCTCAGTGGTTAAGTGCCCCTGGGTTGGAAGGAAGGAAGGAAGGAAGGAAGGAAGGAAGGAAGGAAGGAAGGAAGGAAGGAAGACAGACAACCTCCTCTTTAATGGGGAAGAAGCAGGATTTACAGAACAGAGTAAACAACATACTTAAAGAACAAAATGAAGGTAATGAAGGTAAGAGGTTATGGATACCATGTAAAAATAACCTTTTTTCTTTTGTCTTGGTGATCCCAACATTAGGTTTGGCTTTCTGATATTAACTTTCCTGCTAAAAGGTTTTCAAAAGAATTTATCTTAGAAATACACTGAAGTATACAAGTAAAGACATATGTAAAGAATATTTATTTCAATTTTGTAATTGCAAAATAATTGAAATCATGTTTCTATCAATCTGGAATTATTAGATTTAAAATTTATTCTATTACTATGCAGCTGTTAAAAGAGAATGAAGTAGGTTTATGTTAGTTAAGTGAAAAGAACAAGGTGGAA